>PVLC010001620.1:0-136867 GCA_004027655.1 Graphiurus murinus | reverse complement strand
CCCTCTCCCTTGTTTTTCCTGGGCTCTGTGTGGTTCCACTCCTCTTTCTATCTGTCAAGCAGTTGCGCTTGCTTCCTCCTGGTTCCAGTCTTGCTGTGCAGTCGGTCCCCTAGGCTCTGTTGTGGAGCCCCGGATATGTCCCGCTGGAGTTTAGGCTGATCGCACCACACGCTCCCGTCACTGTGTCCAGTAGCAGAATGCCCCGCTTGGGTGGAGCGTGGGGGTCTGGGGGTGCCCACACCACGCCCAGTCCCCAGGTCCGCCGCGGTGCCCAGCCCTCGGAACTGGGCTCACCTCTGTAGTCCCGGGTCCCAATTCCAGGAGCCCTCAGCCCTCGGCCCGATGTCAATAGCCCGCGCCGCGCTTGCAGACCCACAGAGGTGCTGCCTGGAGTACTTCCTTGTTTCCAGACCAGCTCTCCGCAGTCCCTGGGTCCACCGGAGTGCCTAGTTCTCGGGATCTGACTCACCTCCACAGCCCCGGGTCTCCTCTCCGCCAGTGAGCCCTGGCTCACCTCTGCAGTTCCCAGTTGCAGCTCTGCTGAACCCGCGGCCGGGCCGGAGGCCGGCGGCCAGCACTCGCCTGCAGTCCTGCCGAGGTGTTGTATGGAGGACTCCTTTGTTTCCCGGACCAGCTATCTGAGTTTTCTTTCGTTGTGGTTCAGCTTTTGCCCCTTTTTATTGCTTTTTTTTCTTCTGTAAAGAAGCTGGTTTTGGGGCAAATTTGGTTTGAAAGAACAGTGTCTGGGGAGAGGTATTTCACTCAGACGCCATCTTGTCCCCTCGGGTATAACCATTTCTAATCCTTAAAAAGTCTAAGAATTGGGACAATTTTTATTTAAAAATCATTCATGGGTTTTGGTTTTTAAATTAAGAAAGCAATTAATAGAATTGTTGAATGGATTTAAAAGATAATTGTGGAAAACCACATCTCCAAGGTTTGTAAAGCTAAATTATTATTTTTTAGAAGATTTGGTTTCAAGGTTCAGAGTTTATACTTACCTTCCTTATCTATTACCATTAGCAAGACACTGAAATGAATCCAGCAACCATGAGGCATTATCACTGCAGTGGCATTGTGTGAAGTAATCCACATTGCTGGGCTAAAACCAATTGAAAAGCATCAGACAAAGACAAACCTCTGAAGCCTTGATAGAGAAAATACTCATTTTTAAATGTGTTTATGACTGTTTTATTTTCCTACTCAAGTGTAACTACATTAACACAATTAGCTCCAGTGCTCAAAAGCTGGAAAATTAATATGCAGAGGCTTCACTATAAAATAGGATTCTCTTGTGTGAACTAAAACAATAAAATTTATTTTAACCTATGTCTACATTAGTATTTTTTAGCTGGAAGGAATGTATAAAATTTGACAAATTCTAAATCCAATGTGTAAATCTCATCAACTGAGTTCTTAATTTCAGCATATATGCTTTTCAATTTTAGAAAAATTGAAAAAAAATTGATCCTTATAGCGTCCAGTTTTCTGATGAAATTGCTCACCTTGTCATTAATTTTATTGAACATATTAATCAAAGTTATTTTAAAGTATATGGCTAATAACTCATTTTCTGTAACTCTCATAAGTCTGTTTTTTATTTCCTGCTTTTTTCTTTAAAAAAAAAACACATAAATGGTCTTTTTCTCATGTTTGGTTGCAGTTTTACTAGGGGAACACTGGGCATTGTGTTTGAAAAATGGTAGGAGATAATTTGAGTTTTTGAATGTTGTTATTTTCCTCCAGTGATCATCTATTTTTCATCTTTCAAGAAATTAGGGCAGGGGCAGATTGTCTGAATTTTGTCTGGAGTTGAGCTGATTGGAGGTTTGACTTCAGTCTTTATTAGAGTTAGTCCATTACTTGTTCACACTTTTACCTTAAGTATACTACTTCAAGAGTACAGCTGAAATTCATGAGAATTTACAAGGGTTCCACCTTCTTGGAAGACCCTGAACTCCAGTTTTGGATCCCTGATCACTAAGATTCCTAAATCCTCTGTTCATTTTCTCAGCCTTTCATCTGCTGCCTTCAAGTCAGTAAATTCCTTAGGGGGCCTTGATAAGTCCCCTCACCTTTCTAAAACACAATTTCCCTACCTGTAGGGTAAGGCTAATTCTATAGATCTTACAGTGATATGAGGGTACTTGAATGAAATAACTTTCCTGAAACAAATGTGGTAATGTTTGGTACTTAATAACCACTCCATACATATAATTTTCTCCCATCTTTTATTTATTTATTTAGTAATTTTTTATTTTATGTAATTATTTATTTATTTGCGGTACTAGAGATTGAACCCAGGGACATTCTACCTCCGAGCTATACCCTCAGTCCTATTTTTCATTTATTTTGAAATAGGGTCTAAGTTGCAGAGGGCTTCACTGAGTAGCTGAGGCTGGCCACAAACCCAGATCCTCTGGTCTCGGCCTCCCAAATACGGGGATTACAAGCATGCACCACCACACCTGATGGTTAGTAAATTTTTATTTTACTTATTTTTAATTGGTGCATTGTAATCATACACCTTTGTTAGGTACAAGGCATGCATGCACACATTTCTCATTTAACCCTTCCCCAATTCCTACCCCACTCACCCCTCCTCCCCCCTTTTCAAGTTCAGTTTAGTGATTGTCTTTGATGTGTTCCTGAAAGTACATCATGTTCATTAGGGTGTCCCCCTTCCCCCATCACCTTCCTTTAAGTCAAATTCTTTGCTCACCTAAGGATTCTCCTTCTTCATCTGGAATCCCTCTTATGTCCCATTTTCTCCCTAGCTTCCTACATATTAGGGAGAGCATACAATTTTTTGCTTTTTGTGACTGACTAATCTCACTTAACATAATGTTTTCCAGTTCCATCCATTTCCCTGCAAATAACATGATTTTGTTCTTCTTTATGGCATATCACATAGTTTCGTAATCCATTCATCTGTTGATGGACATAGCTGGTTCCATAGTTTGGCAATTGTAAATTGTGCAGCTATAAATATAGATACATATGCATCGGTCTGGTAGTTTGGTTTCCATTCTTTTGAGTAGATACCCAGAAGTGGTATTGCTGGATCATATAGTAGGTTCATTCCCATTCGTTGGAGGATCCTCCATACTGTTTTCCAAAGTGGTTGCACTAATTTGCAATCTCACCAGCAATGTATTAGGGTTCCCACTTCTCCACACCCTCACCAGCATTTGTTGTTGTTTGTGTTCTTGATGATTGCCATTCTGATTGGGGCTAGGTGAAATCTCAAGGTAGTTTTGATTTTCATCTCTCTGATTGCTAATGATGTTGAACATCTCCTCATACATTTATTGACCATTTGTATTTCTTCTTTTATGAAGTGTCTATTTAGATCCTTTGCCCATTTTTTGATTGGGTTATTTGTTTTCTTAGCTGTGAGTTTATTGAGTTCTCTGTACATCCTATATATTAGTCCTCTATCATAAGAGTAGCTGGCAAAAATTTTCTCCCACTCTGTGGGCTCTCTGTTGAGGTTCTTAATAATTTCCTTTGCTGCACAGAAGCTCTTCAGTTTAATGCAATCCCATGTATTGATCTTCCTTTGAGTTGCTTGTGCTTTGGGGGTTTTGTTGAGAAAGTTTTTACCTGTGCCTGTGTGTTGAAGTGTTGGGCCTATGCCCTCTTCAAGTAGCTGCAAGGTCTCTGGCCTGACTTCCAGGTCTTTGATCCACCTTGAGTTGACTCTTGTGCAGGGTGAGAAAGTGGGATTTATTTCCATTTTCCTGCATATGGTTAACCAGTTTTGCCAACACCATTTGTTAAAGAGGCTATCATTTTTCCAGTGTATGTTCTTGGCTCCTTTGTCACAAAGCAGTTGACTATAAGCATGTGGGTTTGTTTCTGAATCTTCTGTTATGCTCCATTGGTCTATGTGTCTGTTTTTGTGCTGATTCCATGCTGTTTTTATTACTGCAGCTTTGTAGTATAGTTTGAAGTCAGGTATTGTGATACCTCCTGCATGGTTCTTGTCGCTAAGAACTACTTTGGCTATCCTAGGCTTTTTGTTGTTCCAAATGAATTTAAGGACTGACTTTTCTATGTATGTGAGGAGTGACCTTGGTAATTTCATGGGTATTGCATTGAATCTATAAATCACTTTTGGGAGGATGGCCATTTTGATGATATTTATTCTGCCTATTCAATAGCATGGTAGATCTTTCCATCTTCTAAGGTCGTCATTGATTTTTTTTTCAACTTTTTGTAGTTTTCCTTATATAGGTCTATTACCTCTTTGGTTAGGTTTCTCCCTAAGTATTTTATTTTTGGGGGGTGCTATTGTGAGTGGTATTGTTTTCTGGATTTCTTTTTCAGTGGATTTATGGTTGGCATACAGGAAAGCTTCTGATTTTTGAAGATTGATTTTGTATCCAGACACTTTGCTGAATTTGTTTATCAGTTCTATAAGTTTTTTGACTGACTTTGTTGGGTCTTCTAAATACGGTATCATGTCATCTGCAAAAATGGATATTTTTAGTTCTTCTTTCCCTATTTTTACCCATTTGATTTCCTTTTCTTGCTTTATTGCTCTGGCTGGAGTCTCAAGTACTATGTTGAACAGAAGAGGTGATAATGGACATCCTTGTCTTGTTCGTGTTTTTAGTGGGAACTCTTGCAGTTTTTCTCCATTTAATATGATGTTGGCTGTGGGCCTACTGTATATTGCCTATATGATGTTGAGGTATGTTCCTTCTATTCCGAACCTCTGCAGTGCTTTTATCATGAATGGGTGTTGGATCTTGTCAAATGCTTTTTCAGCATCAATTGAGATGATCATGTGATTTTTGTCTTTGAGTTTATTAATGTGGTGAATTACATAGATTGTTTTTTGTATGTTGAAGGAGCCTTGCATCCCTGGGATGAACTCGACTTGGTCATGGTGGATACTTTTCTTGATGTGTTTTTTAATGTGTATTGCTAGTATTTGTTTAGCAGTTTTGCATCTAAGTTCATCAATGATATAGGCCTATAGTTTTCTTTTCTTGACTGTCTTTATTTGGCTTTGGTATTAATGTGATGTTGGATTCATAGAATGTGTTTGGGAGGGTCCTATTTCTTTCTATTTCATGGAATAGTTTGAGGAGTATTGGGATTAGCTCTTCTATAAATGTTTTATAAAATTCACTTGGAAAACCATCTGGCCCTGGGCTTTTGTTTGATGGTAAACTCCTTATTGCTGTTTCTATTTCTTTATTACTGGTCGATTTAAGTTTTCTATATCTTCTTGACTCAATTTAGGAAGGTTCTTTGTATCTGGAAATTTGTCAATTTCTTCTAGATTTTCCATTTTGTTGGAGTATATTTTTTCAAAATAGTTTCTGACGATCCTCTGTATTTCCACACTGTTGGTGGTAATATCACCTATTTCATCTCTTATTTTGGTAATTTGGGTTGATTCTCTCTTCTTTTTGGTTAGGTTGGTCAATGGTTTATCTATCTGGTTTATTTTTTTAAGAAACCAGCTTTTGGTTTTGTTGATTTTCTGTATTGGTTTTTTATTCTCTACTTCATTAATTTCTGCTCTGATTTTCATAATTTCCTATCTTCTACTAGCTTTGGGGTTAGACTGTTCTTGTTTTTCAGGTGCTTTGAGCTGTGTCATTAGGTTATTTATTTGGTGATTTTCTGTTCTTCTTATGTGGGCACTCAGTGGTATAAATTTTCCTCTTAGTACTGCCTTCAAAGTGTCCCAGAGGTTTTGATGTGTTGCGTCTCTGTTTTCATTGGTTTCTAAGATTTTTAAAAATTTCTCCCCTTACTTCTTCTATGACCCAATGCTTGTTCAACAGTGTGGTGTTCAATCTCCTTGTGTTTACATGGCTACTCTGGGGCTTCTTAGAGTTGATTTCTAGTTTCACTCAATTGTGGTCTGAAAAGATGCAGGGAATTATGTTACATTTTTTTAATGTGCCAGTGCTCACTTTGTGGCCCAGGATGTGGTCTATTTTGGAGAAGGTGCCATGTGCAGCTGAGAAAAATGTGAATTCAGCTGTAGTTGGGTGAAAGAGTCTATATGTGTCTAATAGGTCCATTTGGTTTATGTATTCTTTAGGTCTGAAGTGTCTCTACTGACCTTTTGTTTAGAAGATCGGTCTAGTGATGTGAGAGGAATATTGAAGTCTCCCAGTATTAGTGTATCGGTATCTATGTGTATCTTTATATCATACAGAGTTTGTTTTATGATATCATAGTTGCTACTCCTGCTTGTCTTCGGGTTCCATTGGCATGGATTACCTTACTCCAGTTCTTCACCTTTAGTTTGTGGGAATCTTTGCTTGTAAGGTGTGTTTCTTGCAGGCAGCATATAGATGGATTCTGAGTTTTAATCCATTTTGCCACCTTGTTCCTTTTTATTGGGGAATTGAGACCATTTATATTCAGTGTGATTATTGAGAGATGATTTTTAACTCCTAACATTTTGAGTAGTGACTTCTGTTTGTGGTAGTGTTTGTTCTTATTTGCTTAGTTGTTTGCTTCCTGGAAATTATTGTTTCTCTGGTTCTGATATTTACTTGTTAGTTCTTCTTTGTAGTTAATCTCTTTGAGTATTTTCTCTAGAGCTGGTTTGGAAGACATAAATTCTTTCAGTTTCTGTTTGTCATGGAAGGTTTTTATATCCCCGTCAATTCTGAGAGAGAGTTTTGCTGGGTATGAGAATCTTGGCTGCAAGTTATTTTCTTTCAGAGTTTGGAATATGTTACTCCAGCCCCTCCTGGCTTTAATGACTTGATTTGGGAGGTCTGGAGTAATTTTAATTGATTTTCCTCTAAATGTCACTTGGCCTCTTACTTTTGTTGCTTTTAGAATTCTCTCCTTAGCCTCTACATTACTCAGCTTGATTATTATGTGGTGTGGTGAACTTCTTCTTTGGTCTTGTCTAAAGGGGGTTTTATATGTTTTCTGTACCTGTGTGTCAACCTTTCTATGTTTGGAAAATTCTCTGAAATTACTTCTTTGAAAAGGTTGTTTATTCCATTAGTTTCAACTTCTAATCCCTCTTCTATGCCTATTATTCTTAGGTTAGCTCTTTTAAAGTTGGCCCAGATCTCATCGATGTCCAATTCATATTGTTGAATTTTTTTTTCTAGATTATGTACAATGGATTCATTTTTGGAATGGTCATATTCTAAGAGTGATATTCTATTTTCCATGTAGCCTAATCTACTGTTTATAGTTTGTATTGATGCCTTCACTTCAGTTATTGCATCTTTCACTTCCTTCAATGCTTCTCTTCGGTTCATGTTCAGTGTGTCAGATTCTTTGTTTATTTGTTCCTTTATTTCTTTCCAACTCTCCCTGCATTCTTTCTGGAATTCTTGTATTGTTTCTAGTAGTAAAGATCTGAATTGTTCTTCTGGTAGTCTCTGTCATTCTGGGTTGGTGAGTTCTTTATATTGTGGGATTGTGTTGACTCATTGTTTCTTTGCTATTTTTCCTTCCCATGGTTTTCCTGTTCTTAAATTTATCTTTGCTGCTGCTCTTGCAAGCTTTCTCTGAATTTATAGGTTTCTTATTTTTATTTTCTTTCTGTGAATGGTATCTTATACTGAGTTGCAATTACTCTGGGACTTCTGCACACTCTATTGGTGCCTTTGGTGGGTTTCAGGTGTTGGCTTCTAGGGTCTGACAAAAGCCAACAAAGCAGCCAGTCCTCCAAACAAACATAGATAAAGCAATGCAAAACAGAAACAGAGTGAAAACAAAGCAAAAAACCCAAAAAACAAACAAACAACAACAAGAAACAAAATAAAATACCCTGCAAGGTTGTAAGAACAGACCTGATTTGGCCTCTACAGACCATTTGGGTAGATCCCTGCTGCTGTGGGTGGCTGGCAAAATGGCAGCTGCCACCGCCACGCAAGCACCGGCTCTTTTGTTCTCCCTGGTCTGCTTTCTGGGTTCTGATCAGCTGCTTTTGTTGCTTTGTTCACTTTTCTGCTGTTTGTTTTTCTTTCCTTCCATCAAGAAGCCGCTTTTGTGGCAGTTTTGATTCAAGTTCTACAGTACAGTTGATCACTGCTCCAGCTCCGGAGGGAGAGGTGAGCTGGGATGGTCCTGAGGGGGCTTACGCTGGTTGTACCACACGTTCCGGTCACTGTCAAAGGTGCGGGGATACACCACCTAGTTAGGATGTGGAGTTCTGGAGTTGCTTACTCCACCTCTGGTCGCTGGGAATGCAGAATGTCATTAGATATTTTGGTGTTAGTAGTCCCCATGGCAGGGGCTGGCTCAATGGTGGCTCCCACTCCGCATCTTGGCACCACTACCACGCAGACGGGCTCCTTTCCTCTCCCTGGTCGGCTTTCTGGGTTCTTTTCAGCTGTACTTCAGTTTTTGTAGCTTTGTTCACTTTTTTGTTGCTTTTTTTCTTCTGTCAAGAAGCTGCTTTTATAGCAGATTTGAATCGAGCTCACAGCGCCTGACGAGAGGTGTTTCACCCCATCTTTTATAATCTAATCCTTCCTCTCAAAATGTTCAAGTCAAAACTACAATGACTGTCATATGGCAGTTCTTCTAGACAGGATTTGAAAGGAAGAAAAGCTTTATTCCAACTGCCTTTTCACAGCATCTGAAGCACAAGTACCTTCTGCCTATCTTGTATGAGGTATCTAGTAGCATCACAGTTCATCTCTTTTTTTCTGAGTAAGTCATTAAAAACACAAGTTATTTAGCAGTAAAGTACCTAATTCAGGATGCAGTACTTATGAGCTAATTTGAATTTCATATGAGGAAAAAATCTAGCGTTTTGCTTATCCTTGAAAAACAAAAGATGTCTAACACATGCA
The DNA here is from genome assembly GCA_004027655.1 of Graphiurus murinus. Classification (NCBI taxonomy): domain Eukaryota; kingdom Metazoa; phylum Chordata; class Mammalia; order Rodentia; family Gliridae; genus Graphiurus; species Graphiurus murinus. The sequence continues at coordinate 128,063 of PVLC010001620.1, read as the reverse complement.
TAAATATTATTAGAGGGCAGAAGACACACATCTGATGAGGGACACCTGTAATCAGTTCTTAAGCCCCATGTGCACAGCACAGGTATAAAAATGTAAACACTGGGGACTACTTGACAGACCCATGGGTTACATCACAGAGAATATCTTTTGTTTTCTTATTGACTTCAAAAGATATACCTCTCTCATCAAAAGCTAGAAGGTTATTTGTAGTAAGCATTCGAAAAGAAATGCCATAATGCAAAGTACTTGCCTTCTTAACATCAGTAAAATTGGCCATCTCAGTCTGCATGATAGTGGCTATGACCTTGCCACAATTTTATCATTATCATGAATTGACATACAAAGTCATTGCTGAGATCCTAGAGAGCTTTCAAAAACAGTTTTATTGAGTTATAATTTACCTACAATAAACTGCACCCATTTAAATTATCCACTTCCATGAATTTTGTTTATACACATGAAACCACCAGAATAATGAAGACACAGAACAGTTCTACCTCCACAGACAGAGATTCCTGTGTTTCTCTGCGTTCATCTCCTTCTACCTCCAGTCCCAGGCACTCATTTTCTTTCTATCACTATGATCAATTAGCATTTTTATGTTAATTTGCATCATCTAGAAATTTATATAAATGTAATCACACAATAGAAGGAAGTCTTTCTTTCATCTCATGTCTTTCACTCACTATTGTATTTGAGGTTTGTCATATTAAATGTATCAGTACTTTGTCCCTTTTTATTGCTCTGTTAAATTCCAGCATATAAGAATTATACATATACAATTCATTTACTTGATTGTTCTTGGGTAAATACCTGAGTGAAGAATGGCTAGGTCATATGGCAGGTGTAGTTTTAACTTCATAAGAAAGTGACAAATGATTTTCCAAAGTGTTTTGTAGTGTTTTACATTTCCACCAACAATATAGGAGAGTCCTGGTTGTGAGGACACTTCTAGGGATTGAACTCAGGGGCATTCTACCTCCAAGCTATACCCCCAGCCCTATTTTTTTTTTTTTTTTGGCGGTACTGGGGATTGAACTCAGAGGCATTCTACCTCCGAGCTATACCCCCAGCCTGTTTTTTATTCTTTATTTTGAAACCGAGTCTCACTAAGTTGCGGAGTGCCTCACTAGGTAGCTGAGGCTGGCCGTGAACCCGGATCCTCCAGTCTCAGCCTCCCAAATGCTGGGATTTCAAGCGTGCGCCACCACGCTCGGCTGGGGACATTTCTTAATATACTTCTTACTTACTGAAAGACTCAGAGCAAACCAGTACATAGTAAATACATAGTAAAGTTTGGCATTGGGCCCTTCATTTATTCTCTCTGATTCTGTTTCTATACCTGAAAAATAATAAGAATAAGACCTGTCTCTAAGTATATTAATGTTCAAATGAGATATGGATGTAAAGATCTTAGCACATGGTAAGTACTCATTAAATATTGTCTATTATTATCTATAAATTATTAAAGCTATATTCCAGGGATTTTCTAAGACTGTACATTTTTCATCTTATTTAATCTTCATAAGTACCTTGAAATGTAAGCACTCACTATAAATACTTTGTGGATAAAGAGACTATGACTCAGAGAGGTTAAAAGACTTGCTCAAAAATCATACAAATACTTCTTTACTCTTTGTGACCGACTAATCTCACTTAACATGTTTTCCAGTTCCATCCATTTCCCTGTAAATAACATGATTTTGTTCTTCTTTATGGCTGAGTAAAATTCCATTGTGTATATATCCCATAGTTTTGTCAATTTGTACCTAACAAAGATGTATTCTTACAATGCATGAATTATTAAAAAATATAAAAATCATACAAATGAATAATGATCTGGAATTCCAATCCAGGCATACAATTACAAAATCTTAAGAATTTAAGCATTATGTTTTTTGGTCTAACATTCTAATAAATTTAAGAGTAACTATAAGCACATTGCTATCATGGATCCAACCAGTTTGTCACAGAACTTGCTCTTTGTTAGATCACTCAACAGAGCATTTCCCTTTTCTTTTGTGTTTCAGATGCTTAAGCTCCATTCTGTTTTGTAAATTGCTAGCATCTAAATATAAAGCAGAGATAAATAACCTCATATGTCCAATACCTCACCTGTCTTCTCTGTTCCACTTAGAAATAGCCTCAAACAGTTGATTACTTCATCTTAGTATCTAAACTTTCTCTAGAACAGCTTTCTACATGCAGTGCTGTTCTAAGAAGTAGGTACCTACCAAATTGGAAAACTGTCTGACAGTATCTATTATAGTTGAACAAACATATGATATATCAGTTGCACTCCCAGGTATATGCCTAGTAGAAATGAATGCATATATTTATCAAAATAAATGTATATTTATAGCAACAACACTTATAATATCCCCAAATTGGCAGAGGTTGAGGAAGAGTCAAAGGACCATTAGCAATATATAAGCAAATTGCACTTTGGTCATACAAAAAACACACAACCATGAAAATGAACAAATTAAAACTATGTGCAAAAACACAACACCTATAAGCAAAAAAAATCACAGAAACATAATATTTAGCAAAATAAGCCAGACCAAAAAAAAGTATATACAGCATAGTTCCATTTATATAAAGTTCAAAAACAGGCAAAGGTAGTCTATGATATTTGAAGTCAAATGAATGCTTACCCTTATTTGGGGAGGAATGTGAGTAGTTGAAAGAGAACATGAGTAAAGCTTTTTGGGTGCTGGTAATATTTTGTTTATATGGATGTTGTACCAAAAATGTATCAAGCTGCCTAATTATTTATCCCTGAACTTTCCTATTATTCTTCAATTAAAAATTCAAAAAAATTAACTCCTCAATTTGATTGCTTTCTTTCATTGACCCTTCGTTTATACATCTGCTCAAGTATTACTTTGTGATAAACTGAGATAAAACCAGGTTTTATAACAATTAAAATTTAACAAAATTCTCTCTTTTACCACCAAATGTGTATGATCCTTCTTTTCTGATGCCTCATATGTGAATAGACAATAAAAATGTAAGACTTGCACTCTACAGTGATTTTTGATAGAAATGAGTACCACTGGCAAGTTTATCCTAAGGGAGTAGTCTTAGAGAATGAGTCATTCAGCAAATCTTGTAGTCAGCATAAAGCAAAGCAGCAAATAACACAGGTGTTAAAAGGGGTTTGTTCTTGTTTTTTATAATTCAGTTTGCCAAGAAGAAAAACATTGATCTTGGCCTGCCTCCATTGGTAAGTAATGCTTCCCATATTGAATTATATCCTCCTAAACCCAGCAGCCACTACATTTATCAGAACTGTCTGTAAATGTAGATACATGGAAACCAGAGGCCAAAAGGTTAAAATAGTTTTGTATGTGTTGGTCTTTGAGTACATTTTCTTATTCATTAATTAAGCAACTTAAAGTAGCCAGTTGAAGTTTTTCTCTTTGGATGCTTTAGGCAATTATTATTTCTTGGACTCACTTGGCAAAGCAGTTTCATGTGGGATTGTACCCTACCTATCATTGTTTATTATTTATTTTGCTATTTTCTGAATATTCCTGGGTACAGCAAAAGCTATACAAATCTATGAAATTTCTTTGCTTACACTTATTAGAAGAATACATTTGATGTTTCCTTTTAGACATATATGAACTCTGCCTGAAATCAGAGCCATCTGAGCTCAAAGCAGAGAATAACTGGATATTAATGGAGGAAAGACTTTGTGTTTGGCTAATCAAAGTAAAGTTCTTATAACAACATCATTGACCTCCCCTGAGAGCCTGTTAGAAATGTAGACTCTTGGCCCTTGCCTACACTTATTGAATTAGACTCATCATCTTAACCAGGTCCCCAGATGATGCCTATATACATCCATGTGTGAGAAGAACTGCTGTAGAGTATTCAGATGTAAACTTTAATAAAAGCAGAATCTCCAAGAAGGATCCCAAGTGGCTAGCTGGGCTTAAATTGAAAAGGGAGCCTGGGAGTCATTTGCTGATTGGGAGTCACATATGTATTCTGTATTCCTGGAAGAACCACAAATTGACCATTGCCACCCTTGCCTGAGCACGTTTCTTTTTCAACTACCAAAACAAATAGCCTCCAGAAAGTCCCATTTCTCCACTAGACTTGGCCAGTGAGCTGTGACCTGAAGTTGAATTTAAATATCTACCAATTAGGACTGAGCACTTTCTACTCTTCATGCTTCAATCCCTCATTTGCATAGGAGATGGGAATGGGAACCTGGAAGAGAATTCTCTCAATATAAGATAACCCCTCAGGCGGGTGTGTTGGCGCACACTTGTAATCCCAGCATTTGGGAGGCTGAGACCAGACGATCTGGGTTCACGGCCAGCCTCAGCTACCTAGTGAGGCATTCCGCAACTTAGTGAGACCCTGTTTCAAAATAAAGAATAAAAAATAGGGCTAGGGGTATAGCATCAAAGGCTACAATTCCCCAATTTGCAAACTGCTTGTTGAAACAAAGCCTCCCTTTTTATCTCAAATTCTTTCTTAGAGGAATTTTGTTGACACAGGAAATATTGACTTCTCTTATAAATGGGAAAAGAATTTTTCCCATTTATATTAGACACTGCATATTCTTTCTTATATCATGCAAAATAAGTACCAGTTTGGAGATGATGCTTTAACTTTCTCCAAACATAGAGAAGAGGATCTCTTGTACCTCGTGAGGTTATGAGTAGAGGCAGCCTATTAAAATTCTCTATGTGATGTCTGGGAATGTTGCTGAGTAGTAGAGTGTTGGTTTGAGTAATATACTCAAGGTCCTGGGTTCTATCCCTAGCATCACACACACACACACATACACACACACACACACACACACACACACACACACACACAAAATACTCTGTGACTAGAAGTCTTATCTCTTTATCCATATTTCTGCCAAAAGGGCAAAATGAATAACTTACATGAAAGCTAAGAGTTCTGGGAATCATGAATAAGGATAGCCAGTATAACCCACTCTTAAGGCCAGGACAGAAAATGAATAGAAGTGTACATGCTGCTGCCCAACTGTCTGTCTTTGGAAGACCTCTGATTTGTGGGCAGAAACCTGTGTAATGCTGAAGGAAATGAAATATCCCTATCTGGGGAGAAGACTGCTTATCTTTGCAATTTACATCCTCTAGTATTCATTCACCACTTCTTTTTAATAATGTTCCACACACAGAATTTTATAAGGGCATACAACTATGTAGCTAAAGACTACATTTTCCAACATGCCTTGCAGGTAACCATGGCCATGATACTAAATTATCCCAATAGAATGTGAGTAAAAGTATCTATCTATCTATCTATCTATCTATCTATCTTACTATATATATTATATATCTTACTATATATACATATACATATATATCTTATTATTTCTTTCTTAAAATGAAATTGTTTTCACTACCTGCTTCTCTTTTACCTTTCCTTGGGGCAGAAATCTAAATGTGAAGCCAGTCATGGTGGTACATACCTATAATCCCAGTACTTGGGAGGCTGAGACAGGAGGATCTAGATTTGAGGCAAGGAGGGAAGGAAGGAAGGAACGAAGGAACGAAGGAAGGAACGAAGGAAGGAAGGAAGGGTGTCATGCTGGGAAAACAACTTGGAGATCTCTATTAGGATAACATCTATAGCAGACAGCTAAAATCAAGTGTCAGCAAAGAGAAACACAAATGAGAAACAAGTTAATCTGCTGTTTAGACCCTCAGACTAGCTAAGAAATCAGAGGTACAAATACCTCAGAAGATGAATAAATAGCCAATGATAACCAACATTCGGGGTCAGATCCAACATGACTGTCTGAGAACAAAACAAACATGCCAAAAAGGAATAGAACAAATGAAATTTTTAAAATAAAAGCAATAATAGGTTTAAAAACAGTAATAACAGAGGATAAGAAAAATATTTGCATCCATTAATCAATAATGTGATAGTACAACATGGTAATAATCACTGAAAACATTTAAGAGATTGAGATTTTGGAAGTTAAAATTATGATAGCTAAGATAAAAATGTTAAATAGATGGGTTTAAAGATAAACAGAAAATATATCATAAAAGAAAGCAAAAATACCTAAAAAGTAGTAGGGGGACATAAAGTTAGATGGCTAGCTTAGAGTTTCCAATATCTGATTCATAAGAATTACAAAATCAAAGTAGATAAAAGGAAGTGAAGACATTATAAAGAAATAATAATAGAACATCTCTCAAAAATAAGAAAATGAGTTTCCAGATATAAGCACACACGAAATGCTAAGTACAATGTAGAACATAAGAGGTAACCATCAACAAAGCATATAATACTAGATTAACCAGAATAAACCATAGCAACTCCTAGAAAAAGAAATGGGCACAAAGAATCAGGAATCAGTTTATAATCCAGACTTATCAGCAACAACATTGGAAGTTGGATCAATGCCTACAACATTTTGATGGAAGATTATTTCCACTCTGGAATTTTAGTACCAGCTGAACTAACATTTATGAATGAGAGAAGAGCATTTTCAGTCATGAAAGAATTCTAGAATACATTTCCAAAAAGTTGCTCTAGGATATGCCTCACTAACACAAAAGAGTAGATGTAGATATAGGATCCTTGAAATAGGAGCTTCATTACAGAGTAGAGAATGGAGAATTCTCCTGTGAACAGAGGAAATTATGATGGAGAACAGCTATATAGCTAGTCTAAAGAACAACCAATGTAGATTGAATCAGAACAACAGGCGATTCCAGGACAAATGTCTCTTGGAGAAGTAGAGGGGAGATGGCACTAATAGATTTACCTGATGTATTTCACAGTACCAAGAAATACCTATAGCACTGTGAGAAAGTGTGGAAAGAATAGTAACTAGTTCCCAGGAAACTAAACAAACAGAAAGAAAAGACAATTATTACCTAAAGCAAAAATATACAATAAAAGAAATGGAATTACCACATACTATCTGCCTTGGCTATAAACAATTTTACATAATTCTAATGTTTAACACAGGATATACATTTAACCAAAACTTGTGATAAAACTATATTGGGAAGATGGGGAGAGGGGCAATGTGTAAGAGTACTAGATTCTGATCTTCTATTGTAGGAAGGCAATTCATAATGTAAAACATAGGCATATAAATAAATCATACTATAAAAATGTTATATATGATTATGTAGGTAAATAGAAGAAACATCAAAAAAAGCTGAAAGTGGTTTTCCCCAAGAAGTGGTTCTTGGGGGCAGGGAGGGATGGAGTAGTAACTATTTTTTCTTATAAGCTTTGTAGTGCTGATTGTGCTTTTTAAATCAAGTTCATCTATTAATTTGGTAAAAAATAAAATAAAAATAGAAACAAGTCAACAAATTACTTCTCTCAGAATTATACTACAATTTGGTTTCTCTCTCTCTCTCTCTCTCTCTTTCTCTCTCTCTCTCTCTCTCTCTCTGTAATTGTAGCATGAAAGGAATGTTTTCTCATTAAGAAATTTTAGGCACTGGGAAGCAAGTGAAGATTATATATTTGTGATGATCCCAGTGCCTTTGAGATCACATCACAGATCCCCACCTACACTAGTGGACTATTTGTATGTGTTTCTGGTAACATTGCAATTGTAGTTTCTAAACAGGGTCAGCATTCTGAGCAAAAGAGATATGACAGGATGCTTAAATGATGAAAATCAAACCTAAGGGCATTTTAATAGGAGTTATAGTCCTAAAAGTAGAATGATGATCAGAAGGCCTAGATAAAGAAACATCAGATATGAACTTGGGCCTCTGTCCTAATCATTCAGGAATCTTACTTTCCTAGCCAAGAATCATCATCAGTTTCATTTGACACAAGAGGCAGTCTTCCTCCAGGCAGTGCCAGATAGATGAGGCAGAATGGCACAGGTCCAGAGCAGAGCTGCACAGGGCCAACAGCCGCCTGGGCATAAGGGAAGCCAGGCTGAAAAGAGCCCTTCAGTTTTGATTACTCATTATCCTGACTTAGTGGCTCCTCAGCCGTCTTTGTGACAGCCGGGAGCAGTGACCAGCGGAGCATTCAGTCAACAAATGTTATCATCACTGTAATAATAATCATGTTATCATCCATCATAGTAGTGTTTGTTCTGAGAGAAGACTCAGAAGGCAAAGGCTTTCCATTTGGGAAAAACCAAGAAGATGTAAGCAGGCCAGGTATGTCAGTAGAAGGTAGAAAAGAAGAGGGCACATGGAATTGAGAGCAGGATAAAGGGATAAAAGAGAAGTGTCAAAATGGGAAGTGGCTAGAAATATAGAAACTAGTATCACAGTAGTGTTGTGAGTAGGAGACCGGTCTTTCTGCCACAGTCATATCCACCCTGTGATGTGTTGACTAGTTGGACACCCCATTGGGAAGATTTTCAGTATATAAGAGATGCTGTCAGTGCTCTTCCCACATCCTCTCTGAGCTCCTTACCATGTTGTTGCATTCTAGCCAGAATTCCAATGACATATATATATTTCTTTTCCAGAGGGTTGACCTGGGGCTGCCATAACCAGTTTATTCCCCTATATAATGGTACCTATGAATACATTCCTCCAGTGGCAGTCTTGAACCAACAGATATGGATATGGAAAATATAAATATCTTGGATATCTAGCTCTTAGTGGGTTATGCTGAGATGTGTTTTACCCCACTCTCAAAGCTTCCCAATGGAATACATTTTGATTGTCCACATGATAACTGTTTCTTTTTTTGTTGGCATTTAATATTTATACATAATTAGGATAGAGAAATTTGAATGTAACTGGCTTTTTATTCTTTTATCAGTTCTTTTTAATTACACATCCTAGTGATGTTCAAAGTCACACAAACAAACATACCTAGACAGGTTTTGGTGTGCTTCCCTTCAGGTCCGACACTGCTACCTACCTCTTCCCATATATACATGGATATGAAGCCTCATGAGTGCTTACAATGTATAACACACTGTTCTACTTTATAAGAACCACACATATGCCTATAAGATTGATGTACTTGCCATTCCCTTTTGGGCATAAGGCACAGAGAATAAGTGACCTGCCCAAGTCCACACATCTGATTAGTGGTAGAGCTCGAGACTGAAACCTGCAATCTGATGCCTCAAAATCATAGCTCCTATTGCCCTATTGTCTTGGAGTTTACATTCTGGTGAACAAAACAGACCTTACATAAGATATTAGTCATATTTGCAATCATTTAATTTCAATCTTAATCTAGACCTTGTAGGAGGTGCTATGTACAGGATGCCCTGAGCATGTACAGCAGTTTGTTCCTCTCCACAAATACATATTGATTGCGTATTCTGTGCCAGGTTCTGGGGGGGGATACTGAGAATTTAATAAGAGCAAAATAGATACCCCTTTTCTGCTGTCTTGCAGAAGGAGAGAGGTGTCAGACATTATTTGAATAATGACACACATTTACATGTGATTACAAAGGTGGTAAATGCTTTGAAGGAAAGTACTGAGAGTTATAACAGCATATAATAGAAGGACTTGACATTTAAAATGAGATCAAATGAGATCTGAAGGATGAGTAACAGTTACCTTGGTGAAGAGAAATGGAAAACACATTTCAAGGAGGCATGTGTTGAGGCCCTGAGGTAAGAAAAATAAAATCTAAGACAGTAAGAGAAGGTCAGTGGGGCTGGAACTCAGTGAGTGAGAAGGCATGCAGGGGGATAGGAGTGATTGGCAGGGGTCACATGACCTGTCAGAGAACCAGGACACTTTTGAAAGTGAAAGCAGTGCTGATAATTAATTCGGGACAATAGGCATAAACAGGTATTGATCTGGTTGTACTGAGACAGATGATGACCCCAATTTTCATCTTGTAAAGGTTTCATTCTCTAGCTTAAGAACAGTAATAAGCCATCAAATTATTTTTAAATGAAGAGGAGAATATATAACCATATTTTATTTTGATTATTTTTAATAATATTTTAGCTGTAATGTGAAGAATAGTTAAGGCAGCAATCGTGAATGAAGGGAGACAAATACAGATATTATGACTATAATCCACACATAAATGGATGGTACCTTGGACCAGGGTGAAAATAATAGAGATAGAACAAAGCAGATGGATCCTAGTAAGGGTGAGTATTTAAATCAATGTAACATTCAGATTGATTTAATTTGAGGAATAGAAAACAACACAGGAACAATCTGGAAACTGCTTAGTGAAGTCAGGAAAAGTAAGAAAGAGAAAGCTAAAGAAATAAGCAAAATGGCAGCCAGGGCCATTTGACTCCTCATGAGGAACTTAAAGAGGTCTAAGAAACCTCATATCCCAACTTGGAGGGCTGCATTTTGTGTTCTCCAATGTGACTCATGAATACTAACCAGTTTGTGCTATCAAAACTCATGTGCATAATTAAAGAATGTAGATACATCTGAAAGGTCTAGATCTAATTGAGTGACAAGAGTAAGAGGAAGGATGAAAATATCAGAGAAGAAATGTATGTGAAAAAGATTTAGAAAAGAAAGAATGAACCTGGCCTGTAAAAGAAATAGCTATGTCACATATAAGACATGGCTTAAGTGAAGAAAGCCAGTTGGAGTTGTGTGTTAAGATTGTGTTAGTGCATTTCCAAAATTGTTATTATTTAATGTTTGAGAAGGTCTTTGGTTTTTTTTAAATAATAGTTTAAAAAAGGAATGACCACAAATTAGTTTCCCTTCCAAATTAACCATACTTCATTCTCCAAAATACTGTCAGAAGTGATATGATTCCATCTCAACTGAAACAACTACATTGCAAGTCAGAGCATAATCTTCTGTTAGCATGCATCTCTTTTTTTGTTTTTGTAAATTTTACTTACATCTGAGGCTGATGATGTAAACTGTGTTTAAAAGAGTTCTTAAGCAAACTCAAGTTACTCTTACTAACTAATAAAAGTGGAAATAAAGCTGGGCATGGTGGCACACATCTGTAATCCCAGCACTTGGGAGGCTGAAACAAGAGGATTGAGAGTTCAAAGCAGCTTCAACAACTTAGTGAGACACTTTCAAAATAAAAATACAAAATGGAATATGGGGTATATATCAGTGGTAGAACATCCTTGGGTTCAATTTCCAGTAACACACACACATACATACATGAAATAACACATAGTATGATATTCTTTCCAAAATTATTATCCTAATTTTCATTTTTGTGAATATAAAAGTACTATTATAAGCAGAAATCCTAATTAGTATTCATATTTCTGTAATTTCTCTACTTTCATATTCAACTGTATTGGGTCAGGCTGATGTTTTACTCCTTCTACCAAGAGTTCTGAAGGAGAAAATATCCAGTAATGCTTCATAACAGTTTGTCTTCACTAAGTAACAAATGAATAATTCAAAGTTAAAGATTTTTAGGTCTTGGAACAAAGTCTAAAAATTAGTCCTACCCTCTACTTTTATTTTTATTTGTTATAATGTGCTTTTATTGGTGCATTTTTGTCTCACATCATAATGTAAATAATGTTGACAGTGACATACATGCACACAGCGCTTGGTGACCCCCCACCCTGCCTCTACATTCCCCCCTTCCCAATACAGAGTGCTGAGATTGACATTGGTATATTCACTTATGTACACATAGTCAATGGTAGTATTTCCACTATCCTCTACTTTTTTTGTTTTTTGGGGTTTTTTTGCGGTACTGGGGATTGAACTCAGGGGCATTCTACCTTCGAGCTACACCCCCAGCCCTATTTTTCATTCTTTATTTTGAAACCGGGTCTCACTAAGTTGTGGAGTGCCTCACTAGGTAGATGAGGCTGGCCTCGAACCCGGATCCTCCAGTCTCAGCCTCCCGAATGCTGGGATTACAAGCATGCGCCACCACGCCCGGCTCTATCCTCTACTTTTAAATACTTAAAAAGTGAAGCTTGGAAATTATATAGCACAATTATAATAGGGAGAACCCAGCCTCCTGATGCCCAGGCCCTGCTTTTTCAACCACATTTCATAATCCTAAAAGTCTGTTGCACTTCAAGCCTCTTAAAGTTTCTAACAAGTCTCATGGAGTGAGAAGAAATAATGGTTTATTTAATTAGTATTTTCGAGAAGGAAAATGTTCAACTCTTTTAATATCAGTGTACAATTTTTCTAACATCAATATTCAATCAATGTTCATGTCTTTTAACACAAAGCCAACTACAACTTCTTTCAGCAATTATATTGTACTGAGACTTTTCTATGGCAGAATAGAGCTAATTTGATGAAAACTTCACAAATTCAATCTTAGGTTGCATTCTCATTTAGCTTTCACTCAGATTTGAATCTGAGGGACCAGCTTTCCCTGAAGTAGTGGAAAATATTAAACAGGGTGTTTATTTGTTGTTTTAAGTATAAATCCAACCAAAGAATGGCAGGATTAATTTGTCCTTGATTTTGTTTAAAGCTTTTGAGGAGGAATTACAGTCATCATATGCGTTCAAATAAAAATCTCTGTCACCTGTGTTATTTATTTATTTATTTATTTTGCGGTACTGGGGATTGAACTCAGGGGCATTCTACCTCCGAGCTGTACCCCCAGCCCTATTTTTTATTCTTTATTTTGAAACAGGGTCTCACTAAGTTGCAGAGGGCCTCACTAGGTAGCTGAGGCTGGCCGCGAACCCGGATCCTCTGGTCTCAGCCTCCCGAATGCTGGGATTACAAGTGTGCGCCACCACGCCCGGCTTCTGTCACCTGTTTTAATTGCTGAAAAATAGATTTGAAGTTCTGTAAAGGTTAATAGGTGGAAGTATTTTAATTCAATACTTTTTTCATATAAGAAATAAGCAATAACCACATTTGGTTTAAACATGTTCTGATATTTCTATTTTAGAAGAAATAACACACAAATTATTGGTAACACAAATTACTTCATTTTGAGACTTGTCACTCTCAATCAGTTCTCCTTATTCATTGTTTATGAAATAAGTTAAAACTTTTAGTTAATAATTGGACAACTGACTAATATACTTAACACATCTCTGCTGTCTTAAAATCTTTCAGCTATCTTACTACAAAGTTAAACTATTATCCTGTCTCATTTACTTTTGAACATCAAACATCTCAGAAGAATATCCTCTTCCCCTTTACTTCTACTTCTTTACAGTCAATTTTTAATCCCTACTCCATTGAAATGACACTCTTAAAGGTCACTAATGAATGGGTGGCCATTTTCTGCCACTAACCAAATCTTTTGGTCTTTTATTCAATCCTCGTTTTTACTGACATTTATCTGCAACATTTAACATTGTTAACCTTAATATCATACCTTGTCATTTGGGATGCTAAATTATCCTAGTTCCTCCATTCTATGGAGCCAATAGCATTGCTTGTCACAATAGGGTGTCATGAGGGTCTCTCATTTCGAAGAAGGGAAAACATCAATGTTAGTTAGATATAAAATGATATAATACACTTAAGGTATATTTGGCTGAGTGAGTCATTGAGGATAGAAAAAAAAATAAAGTAAGAAAAACAGAGTTAAGGTCTCAGTGGAAACTGAAATTGTGTATGTACCAAACCCAGATGCTCTGTAGCCCCCTCCCATTTTAATAATTCCAACATGTTGATTTTTAATGCAAATAACAAAATATTTAGAGATAAATCAATAAGTGGACTAAAAGGAGTTTTGGAATGATATGTGGAACAGACAAAGGATGAGAACACAGGAGGAAAAAATCTGAGTTAAGTGCATAAGCATTACCTTGGATCGGCACACTTGTAATGCCTTCTTGGAACAGTATACATCAACTCTTTCTCCCATTATGCTGGTAAAGTCAAGGTTGGTAAACTATCATCTGGTTGCATATTCAGCTCTTTCACTCATTGGCCTTGCTGCCTTTAGGAAATCTTGGTCTGGAAAAACAGAGGAGCACTTTTCCAGGCTGAGATAAGAGCAACTGGAGGATCTGTCAGCCGACTGTCCTCCCTGAACTGTAAACTATCCATTGGATTTGGTTCAGCCAGAGTGGGGAAAGAGAAAAACAGAGAGTCATCTAACTTTTTCTTGCCCTCCCACCCTCATTTCATCCATCAATAAACATTTACTGAGAATCTAACACATACCAATTACTTTGTTAGACATTAAGGGCACAAAAATTAATAACAGTGGTAACAGAATTTGGGTCATTTATGGTCTAAAGTGAGAATATATATCTTAAAAACACTTTAAACTCCACATAAAAACATGTTCTAATCCTTATATTACCCCCAACACTTATGCATCCTAGCTCCTGCTTCCTGATTTTCTTATTTCTATTACAGATAACCAACATTCACACCAGCTTGCAACTCTAGATTTATTACTCAGTTTCTAAAGTAACTGTCCCTTTCTTCCTTTTCCACTGTCATGCCCTGCTACTGGTCCTCATTAATTTTCTACTAGACTAATGTTCACTCAATTTCAAAGTACTAGGACGTAGGGATTGTACAACACATTTTGAGATCTTGCAGTACTCCGAACAGAGTTGGTATTAATAACTACTTAATAGATGAATGAATGGTACACATAAAAGGATGAAAATGTTAAAGAGATTTAACTAGACAGATGATGTTCTGGCCAAACAAAGTCATCTAAAAGAAACAGGCCAACTTGGAATTACCAAGTTACCAGCAACATAATGCCAGTGAAACGCAAGCGTTTATGAGTATGTGTAGTAGATGAGAAGTTTCCCCAACCTATTCAGAACTGAGAATTTGAATGCCCCCACAAAAGCTAATTCTGAACAAACATTCTCTTCTCCACCATTAGAAAACAGAAGCTCTAACACCCACAGAAAATTTGGAAGCCCTCAATGACAGCAGCAGCGCAAAATGAGGCTGCTTCATAATCTATATCAGTTTTGCACAAATCCTCTATTTTTTTGTCAAGAGGAAGCCACAGCTGTTACCACCTGGCAGCTGTCAAGACCTGGGTATTCAAATTGGTAGAACCAGGCTGGTTTTTTTTGTAGAAAATACCTTTTCTAATCCTATCATCAAACTCATCCCTGTGAATGAGGCTTTCTTCCAACTTCAGTGAAAAGTACAGAAAGGGAGTCTGTTTATAATCGAGATCATTGCTAAGGTAATTTTTGGAGTTTTTAATTCAAATACATTCCTGGGTAAGGTGAAAAAGTGCACCATCATTGTGGCTGTCCCCTGTTATGACACTTATGAAATGAAAAATACGATTTTCATTTCTATTGCTTTGGGTCTTTTATAAAGCCCTTGTATATTAGGAGAAAGGAGTTTACAAAAAATACAGATATAGTTCTTTTTCTCTCAAATAAAGCAGTTTTGGGGCAGATAACAAAGCCATGGAACATAAGATGAACACAAATTCAATATTCACTTCCTACACTAAGAGTCAGCGATAGCTTTATATGTATGGGTACAAAGCTTACATACATATCTAGACAACAACCTTCCTTGAGTGAGGCAAATATGTCCTATGGAAAAACATATGCATCCCTTGATCTGCCATGTTAATAACTTCCCTTCCTAGGAACTCTTAATACAATATTGAACAGAATGTAAATTACTACAAACATTATATAAAATAGTATGGATATTCTTCAAAAATCTAAAATAGAAATACCATATGATCCACTAAATCCACTTTGGAGTATATATATCCAAAGGAAATGAAACCAGCATATTAAAGTGATACCTGCTCTCCCATGTTTATTGTAGTACTCCGCATAGTAGCCAAGATATGAAATCAACCAAGGTGCCCATCAACAGATGAATGGATAAAGAATATGTGCTATATATACGTAGTGGACTATTATTCAGCCATAAAAGATGAAATTCTATCATTTGTAGCAAAATGAGTGGAAGTAGTAGACATTATGTTAAATGAAATAAGCAAGAAACAGACAAATACCATTCAATTGTGTAAGCTAAAAATTTTATCTCATGGAGTAAGAAAGTGGAATATTAATTACTAAGAGGCTAGGAAAGGTAACAGAGGAGGGCTAGAAAGAGGTCAGATAACAGGTACCAAAGTACAGTTAGATAGGAGAATTAAGTTCTACTGTTCTACAGCGCAGTAGAATAAGTATAGTTTACAACTTATTATGTATTTTATAAGGAACTAGAAGAAAGAAATTTGTAGGCTTCAAACACAAAGAAATGGTAAATGTTTAAAGAGATATAAATGCTAATCAACCTTATTTAGTCATTAAACATTATACACACATATCAGATTATCTCACTGCATCCCATAAATGTGTACAATTATGAGCCAATTAAAAATGAACTTAGGGGTTGGGGATTTAGCTCAGTGGTAGAGCGCTTGCCTAGCAAGCGCAAAGCCCTGGGTTCGATCCTTGGCTCTGTAAAAAACAATACGAAAAATATAAGAAAATAAAAAACACAAAAATGAACTTAAAGCTGGGTGTGGTGGCACATGCCTATATTTGTAGTACTTGGGAGGCTGAGACAGGAGGATTGCAGTTTTCAAGCAAGCTTCAGCAATTTCTTGAGGCTCTCAGCAACTTAGAGAGACCCTGTTTCAAAATAAAAAATAAATAGGGCTGGTGATGTACCTTAGAGGTAGAATGTCCCTAGGTTCAATCCCTAGTACCACACACACACACACACACACACACACACACACACACACACACACACAAATAAACTTAAAAAATAATAATCTTCTTTCCTTCATAACATGAAATATCAGTGAGTATAGTGGCCTCTATAAGAATGGACTTTGTTCAAATGGCTCCAACTAAAGTGGGTGCTCATTCATTTATTCAATTAAGAACCATTAAGTATACAGCTTTTGTGTTCCTGATACAGTGTTTGACACTGAGGATACCAAGATCATCTTTATTATTATTTTTTTTTTGCAGTACTAGGGATGGAACCTAGGGCATTCTACCTCTGAGCTACACCCTCAGCCCTATTTTTTATTCTTTATTTTGAAACAGGGTCTCACTAAGTTGCGGAGGGTCTCACTAAGCAGCTGAGGCTGGCCTCGAACCCAGATCCTCCGGTCTCAGCTTCCCAAATGCTGGGATTACGAGCATGCGCCACCACACCCAGCTCCAAGATTATTTTTTTAATTATACATAAACAGCCAGGTGTGGAGGAGCATGCCTATAATCTCAGTTACTCAAGAGACTGAGGCAGGAGGATCTCAAGATTAAATCCTGCCTGGGCAACTTAGTGAGACCCTGTCTCAAACAGTAAAAAAGGACTGGAGATGTAACATAGTAGTAGAGCAATTGCTTAGCATACGAGATGCTCTGGGTTCAATTCTCAGTACTGCAAGTGAAATAAGACATAAATAGTTGAAATTTAGGGTCTCTACATCTAATCAGATACATGCATTGGAAATCTGTTATTACATAGTGAAGCAAGGGTTCAAAGGGAAACACACTAACAATGACAAAGATTCCACTGTTTCTTATTCAAAATCCACATACCACATACTCATTGAAATCCTCAGACTCCTTTAAAGTATGCCATGAAAATCTCTGGAAGTCCCCATGGTACATCTCACATGTACCTAGGAAGATATGAACTCTGACCAAGAAGCACTCTGTTCTGGTCAAATGTGTTAAAGTTCTCATGAGAGCTGCTCAATAGTACATCCCATTGCTGGTTTTGTGGGTTCCTGGGTTCTCCATTATCTTATATGTATTTGGAGATTATATAAATACTGTCTGTTCCCTATGGGATTTATATTAGTGCAAGGGACAAATCCAAATGCAAAACACCACGCTACTCATAAAATCCTCATGTCCTTTCATAACACCTAAGCTTAGTGAACTACCATTATTAGACATCTTCCCCCTTCACTTGAGGTTATCTGGATCATAAGAGGACCTCCCGATCCACTGGATAGTCAAGATCAGGCATATCTGCAAAATTCTAAGACTTACACTCGAATCCTTGCAGCTTTTATAATATTTAAACAGTTTGACTGGTGGAAAAAGAAGAGAATGCCTCCTATAGGAATCCAGACCCAGGCTGAGAGCTAAAGGATGAATCAAGATGTTTCCAAGTGAAGATGAGAAATGATAATGCCAGCAATGATGCAAAGTACTCCATTTCACTTTAATCATTGCATCATCATATAAGCTATCATTATCTTGTAGTCTACATGGTGGGAACGTATCTCATTGCTAGCTAGTATTACACAGTAGCACATCACAAATCTAATTGGTGTCAATGGGTTGATTCAGTTTGAATGTAACAGTTGTAATACTTAAATACTTTATGGAGACAGTACAAGTTACAGTAATGCCTATGTAAATCATAATTGGTAGTGAAATTTAAATACTTTAATTATGATATAATTATATTATTTTCTAGATTCAGAAAAAATATGGATAATTTTTAAGTTCAAGTGAAGACATACAACTGATACAAAATTGAGAGAAGATATAGAAACCAGTATTACAACCAGAGCAGTAGACAGACTATAAGAAAGTATGTCTTTCATAAACTAGAATAAACTTTCATAAACTTTCAATAAACTAGATAATGTTGTGACATTTTCAGCAATTATACAGCAAATTTTATTAAAATTTTTAAACAAAAGGCATTAATTAAATTGGCCACCTGAAATCACAAAGTAACATTTAATAAAATTTTTTAGCTGATTTATAACTTTGGTCAGCTGTATAATGGCTCAGATCCTTACAGAAAAAAAGAAAATCATTTTTAGATAGAAAATTGTAAGACATTTATTATTTCAGTTGTGGAAATTTGAAGAAAAAGTATTTAAATGATATTTTACAAAAGGATTGTCAATTATACAACCAAATATTTGCCTGTGGAAAACCAAGACCTTTCTAACAATTTCAAAGATCAATTGATTCAAACACTGCATGTACTTTCCTGTAGCTTTAGATGAGTCATGCGCTGTAAGTGATGCTGCCCAATTAATACTTTGGGTACATTTTGTCTCAAAGGACTTATAAATTTACAAAGAAATGGTGTCAATTAGTGGCCTAAAAATCAAGTTTATGGCATAGATATTTTTGAATATTTTACGCCCATCAAAGAATTTCAGCTAGATAAAAACAAAATTAGTTTCCATCATAACAGATGATGTTCCATCTATATTAGCTTCAAAATATGGATTTATTGAGTTTTAAACAAAAGACTAATGTTCCCTTATTGCTTTGTTTCATTTTATAATACATATTGAAAATATTTGTGCTCAGTTTTCTGAAGCAAACCTAGGAAAAGTGTCATGGATACGGTTATTAAAGTTGTTCTGTACACATGCAAATGCTATGAATCATCACCAGTTTATGGAACTGTTGACAGAAATAGAAGACAATAATCTTCTGTTCTTTGCCAATGCTTATTCGCTGGGTTGTGGAGCTTTGCAAGGATTTATTGTACAGTACTTTTAAATCAAATTCAAGATATTCTTAAAGCAAAAGGAATAGTTGCCAAATAGCCAACAAAAATGGCAGTGGCATTTACATTTTTCACCAATATCAAACTGCACATGAATAAACTAAACCTCTCACACAAGCTTTACACAGATATAATTCACATAACAATTCACCCCTTTAAAAGGTATAATTCAATGACTTTTTAGCATATTTACAGAATTTTGTTGTCATCCCCACAGTCCAATTTTAGAACATTGTGATTACCCCTAAAAAAAAACCCATACCCATCAGTTGTCACTCCTCATCTGCCCACCAGCTTCCCCATCCTCACCACTTCTGGCAACCCCAAGGTTGTTAGTTTGCCAGTGAATTTTCTCATTCTGGTGTTTTACATATAAATGGAATCATACAATATGTCGTCCTTTGTTACAGGGTACTTTCAATTATCTTAATGTTTTTCAGGTTGATCCATGACATAGCATTTATCAGTACATTTCATCCCTTTTTATTGCTGAATAATACTCCATTGTATAGATACATTATATTTCCTTTGCCTATTCACCAGTTTATAACATTTGAGTTGTTTCCACTTTTTTTAAATTAATGCTGATATGAACATTCATGTATGAGTTTTTGTATAGACATATTTTCATTTCTCATGTCTATGTAAGAGAATTTCTGAGTAATATAGTAACTTTTTTGTGAAGAGCTTTAAAACTCTTTTCTAAAGTGGCTACACCATTTTATATTCTTACAGCAGTATATGCAGGTTCAGATTTCTCCATTTCCTTGCCAAAATTGTTATTATCTTTTTAAATATAACCATCCTAGTGAGTATGAAATGAAATCTCATTGTGACTTTGATTTTCATTTCCTGATAATAATGAAGTTGAGGAAGAAGCTCAATTTGAAGCTCCAAGGAAAAGAAAATCTTGTTTATAAATTAGACAGTCATAAAATTTACATTGAAATTGAAACTTTTCCATAATAGAAATAACTAATAATGATTTTTCACATTTTTAACATGCATCAATATGCACAGGATTTAAATTATAATCAACACCATTATGTAAGTTGACTCGAAAAAACTACTGGAAATTTTTGAAGAAACCGTTTTTATTTTGATAAGATTGTTTTTTAATTTATGCAATACTTCTTTGTACTGATTAATCATACTAAGTTGACACAAGATTTACTTAATTTACTTAACTTAGATGTAGTTTTAAAACTGATATGCTTTTTATTCAATGTCAAGTCAATTCTTCTAAGAACAAACCCATTTTGTCAATGTGAGTGAAAGTATTTTTTAAAGTTTTTTTTTTTTGGTACTTGGTTCAGTCATTGAAAAACTTCTAAGTATGTTTGGAACAACTTGGTATGTGAGTCAGTTTCTAACTGAAAATTATATAAAATCTAAACTTAGAGCCAGTATGCTCAATTAAAACTCACCTCAGCCAGGCATGGTGGCCCATGCCTATAATCCCAGTACTTGGGAGACTAAAGACAGGAGGATCAAAGGTTCAAGGACAGCCTCACCAATGTAGCAAGACTCTCAGTAACCTAGTAAGGCTCTGCTTCAAAACAGAAATTTAAAAGGGCTGGGAATGTAGCTTGGAGATAGAATGCCCCTAAGTTCAGTTCCCAGTACAAAAAAAAAAAAAAAACAAAAAAAAAAACTCAACTCTATAATTGAGATGTGCTGTGAACTTTGAAAAACAAGTTTTCAAAAGTTGAATATGAAAAGAGAATGTAAAATATCTTAATAGTATGTTTTTTCATTTTGATAATATATTTAGATGATAATAATATTTGGATGTATTAGGTCAAATAAGTCATGTTATTTAAATTAATTTGACTTGTTTTCTTTTCTTCTTTATAATGAATAATTTCATTGTTTGCTCTATATAGCTAAGGGAGATACTAGGAGCTAAATTCTGTGTATAAACAACTCTGATGAACAGAAACAGGAAGGCAGGCTTATTATCATGAAGATGTGTTTTCGAAACTGGATGTTACCTGCTGATTCATTGCTTAGGTCTGGTATAGTACTAAATAGAGAAACCTTCATGACCACCAGAGGTGGACAGAATCTTGACCAATAGGAGAGGATTTAAGACCATCTTGGTGCTTTTGAAAATTCTCAGCCATTTATATAGTCTTTTATTCTCCATGATAAGGATCATGCTTGAAATGTATAGACGATTATTGAAGCAAATCTTTGTAAGCAATTAAGAAATGCACATGACCAATGAGTATGATCATCTCCACTTTGCAACCAGCAGGATGTACCTGGAAGGACGAGATGGGAAAAACACTACAGATAATAATTTGGAAATTTTAATATAGAAACAACCTAATTGCTAAATGGAATATTACAAAATAGGCATCAAAGTATTATCCTCCTTTTATAATATACCATACTACTCTTAAGTATATATTTTTAAATGTAGGTGTATATACAAAAGCATAGAAGTGTATATACATGTATATAAATATATAAACACACATACATGGAGTGATATATTTTACAATGTTTACAAGAGTAACAGTGGTTATCTTTGGGAAGCGGAATTATTGGTGATTTGTATTCTTTTCACTTGACTGTGTTTTATAAATTATCTATCATGAACATGTATCCCTTTTGTACTAAGAAAAAAGTCTTTCAGAAAAGAATCTGAAGACCTCCTATCTATGTAATTGAAAGCTGCAATCTTCTGAACAGAGCATAACCAGAAATGGAAGAAATTACAAAGAAATAAACAATCATCACCTCCCCTCAACACACAGCATAAAGATGAAAAGGCTTTCCAACAAATTAAGTCTCAGTGAGAATCTCCAGCAGCCACTTTCGGCTCAGCAGAAAAGTGCACATTTTCTCTTTGTTGCCTGCCTTAAAATATCTGGTTCCAGGCTCATTGAAACAATATGATACCAGACTCTCCCAGCCTTGCCTAGGATATGGTTATCTATGCAGTGCAGTTTAACAGGTAGGGTTAAGCATTGCAAGTCAACACACACACACACACACACACACACACACACACACACACACATGCACGCACACACACACGCATGCACACACAGAGTGCCTCTACTTAGGAAAATGCAGGAAAACTCCATTAATGAACTCTGAAAGTTTCTTACAGGGTGCTAATTTTGTACATTACTTTCATTCTCTTAAAAATGCAAACATAATGGATTTCTTTGGGGAAGTAAAATGCACCGAAAATGCTTTAAAGTCAGAGGTGACATGCGAGATTTATTTTAAGAGTCTGCAAAATTTAGTTTTCCATGACCAACTTCACATCGAAGAATTTGCTCAAATAGCTCCCGTGATTAAAAAGTTGTTCTCTCGCAGCTCCAATCTCATTCTGTTCTGCTTTCTTAGACAATAAAGACTGAGACTTGGGCTACTACATTTCTGCTTGACCAGTTATTCCCTTCTCAACCCTGTTGATAGGGAGAGAAAAAGGACTGGCTCATCCCTCTCTGGTTCACTGTTTCTGCCAGCATGATCCTATCAAGGTTTCTTCACCATAGCAGTGACATTTGATCCCTCAGAGATATTACCACCTGCTGAGCAGCACCCTCTCCTCTGTGTTACTTTTAACTATCCCAACCTCTTCCCCGTGTCCCCTCAATCCTAGATGTGGTAGCTTCTGAATTATCTCAGTGTCTCCATTTTTCCTTTCCAAATCTCCAATACCAGGGTAACAGTTCATTAAATTAAGTTCTCTCTACTGAAACATTGAATGTGGTTTCTGTCTCCTGATTATATATGACAGATCTGATCAAACAATTCAGTCTCAAAAAGGTGAAGGACACATTATTAATAGGATATATTAGGCAATTGTCTTCTGTTCTAATAGTTGGGCTTATAATTGAGACCAAAAAACAATTGAAACCATGTGTATTAACAACACATATGTATTATTAAGGGCAGCTATGCAGGCATGTTAAGAATTAGGTGCCAGCTGTAGCTGTAGTAACCTAAGCCATGAGGTTACTTCAAGAAAACTTTGAGAAAAAACTGAATTTTAGGGGTGAGTGATACAATCTCTTCCAGAAAAGGAGGAAGGTCATTTCTATTGTGGGCAATGATATTTGCATAGGCTCGATTGGGAGAACAAATGAGTCACATGTACAAGATAACTAGCACAGTTCCTTCTTCATCATCAACCTCCTCCCCAGCACTGAGCACAGAGCCTGAAATGTTGAAGATGATCAATAAATATTTGCTCAATTATTGAACTCAAAGTCTGAGTCAGTTTATTTTGTTGGTGTGAAGAGGTTGGGCAATCTTGCCTTTGAAAGTCTTACTTGTGTGTGACAATTCAGAATCATAGCAGATTCATAATAATAGGAACCAGGATTCTTAAAGAAGATACACTTTTTTTTTACTCTGTTGTGTGAAGTATAGTAAGAAGATGGAAAGGTTGCGGACAACTAGGAGCTATTGCTTAAGTGCAGAAACAACCCCTGGACTTCAGGACTGACTGTAGAAATAGTAAAGAAATGAAAGAAGGAGAAAATAGAAAATAGAAAAATGAATCTATAGTACCTGGATAATACAAGCACAAAGGAGAAGAGGAAAGGCTATCACTCCAGTGTTATGAATCTGAGAGTGGAGGAAAGCTTCATAGGATTTGGCAAACTAATGTGGGTTATCTAAGATCAGTGTACATACTGGAAGAATGTCCAAACAGGATAGGATTGAGAAAATTTCATACCTGGAAACAAAGATGTATATCCCATATATGCACATATATTTCAACTTAGTGAGCAGATAGCAGTGTAAAAAGAATGGGAAACCCAGTACTTGTGAGGCTGAGACAGGAAGATCACAGGTTCGAGGCCAGCCTCAGAAACATAGTGAGGCTCTTAGCAACTTAGTGAGACCCCCTGTTTCAAAATAAAAAATAAAATAGGGCTGGGGACATAGCTCAGAGGTAGAATGCCCCTCGGTCCAATCCCTAGTACAGAAATAAAAAATAGTGGGAAAGTGGAACCCAAAAGCAAAAAATACATTCATCTACCTGGAGAAATACAATTTACAATGACAAGCTATTTTGTTTGTAAATTGGGAACAAACAAAACAGGTTTAATCTAGAGCTTGAGGGATTTAGATTAAATTCAATATTTGCTGACAGTAAGAAAGGTTACAAAATCCTCTTCCCTAGAAGTCCTTAGAAATAAAATTGATTCTCATGTGTCTGGGGTGGTGTGAGTGTGGGCCCGCATAAACTTGTTGGAATAAAATTTATTGTTTGAGTTTCTTTTCAGCCTTATGATTTCCTAGAAGGACTTTTAGTGGTTGGTTAATTCACTCAAGGTCATGTACAATAGAAGCCAAATAGAAATCAATTCACCAAGCCTGAAGTGGGTTTCATGTCATATGTATCTCCTTCAAAGGAATAATGAATTGAAGGAGTACAGCCTCTCAGATATCTGGTGCTTCCCACTGTAATGCTCTACACAAAACTGTTTCCAACAATCCCTGACTATTCTTGCTGACTTGGAGCAGCAGAAAGAATGGGCAGCTACGATTGAAAAGAGACATGCTAACAAAAAGCTTTTCTCAAAATGATCAAAACTTGTACTTTCCGACATTTCCAGTAAACAAAATGCAAACTTTCAGCAGTAATAAGAGCAAAAATTTTTGAACTGTGGCTCTCTATGGTATCCCCATAAGATTTTTAGATACCGTTTTATTCCATTTTCACAGTAGCCTGAGATAGATTCTGATATAGGTTGAATTATATCCCATGCCCCCAAATTCATATGTTGATGTCCTAAACCCCAGTACCTTAAATGTGATATTATTTTGAAGTAGAGTTGTTGTAGGTATAATTAGTTAGGATGAGTCATATTGAAGTAGTGTGGGCCTCTAATCCAATATGACTTGTGTCCTTATAAAAAGAACTCCATGCAAAGAGAGACACACAGGCAGAACACTATGTAAAGGTTGAAGTTATGCTGCCACACACCAAGGAACTACCAAAAGTTAAGAAAGTGGACTGGAATGAGTCCTTCGTTAACATCTTTAGAGAAAGTGTGGTCCTGTGAGCACCTTGATTTTAGACTTCAGGCTTCCAGACTATGAAACAATGAGCATCTGTTGTTTAGGAAATCAATTTGTGACACTTGGTTATGGCAGCCTTGGTGAACTAGTACACTATATTATCACTAGTTAATGGATGAGGAAATTAAAGAAACATTTAGCTAGTAACTTGGCATCAGAATCTAGGCCTGAAGAGCCTATATGATAACTCCCACTTCCAATACCACTCATTCAGTAAGACAGTGGTGACAAGTAAGGGTCTAGTGAAGATCATGATTATAGTATTAGCTCAGTAATTCCCTGACCATATTTTAACAAAGATAAGAAAATATTTTTGTAGACACCTTATACAACACACACATATGCATACACACAAACATACACACAGGAATCTAGACCTTAATTGCTGCAGTCATGATCACTTGATGATAGCTATGGTGTCTTGAACCCAAGATGTGGACTGAGGATTTGTGAATTTAAAGTCTCAGTACCAACACTAACCAAGAGCTTCTAGTCCACGGAGCTTTCACTTTCTTGTATGTAAAAGGTTACAGAAACTTTCTAGGGTTGTAAGGATTATATAAAAATGTATAAGAATACACTTTGAAAACCATACAGTGCTGGGAAATCATAACTACCATTTGACTGAGCTGCATTTTCCCCATAGATGACAAAACAGAGTGAAAGTAATAGCAATTATTCTAGCAGGCAGGAATGTGAATTTTTTCAATGATATGAGAAATTGCTGTACATTATTCCTAGTTCGCATACCACAATGTATCCTTTCATTTTCAGTGGGGTACAGTTATTATAATTACAAAGTCATGGTGGCCCCACCACTATCATCTCCAACATATACACATAAAGCTGGGCTTTGAGGGTCCCAGCTTGTAGTTCTAATTGAAAATCACTGCTACTGTATTTCACAAGAAATTAACTCCGCTTTGTAGTTAAGAAAACAAAGGCTTTGTTTGTGATTCTTTGGGAAGCTGGGTTTTCAGATTCCTTTTCACTGCTTTCCAATGACCAGTCAGCCTAGAACTGAATTGGACCTCCCACTGCCTCACACATTTCTGATGTTTTATAACGCAGAGGGGAAGGCAAGGAAAACAGGCCTTTTGTTAATAAAGGCAGAGGAAGTTTTCCATTTTCAATGAAGGGCAGCATCCAAACAGGAAAGAGAAAAATGAACTACTACTGGGCTTATCTTCCAAATGCACCTGTTTATGACAATCTAGTGAATGTCTAGGCTGCTGGTATTGGACTAGAAACAGAATCCCCTTTGAGAAGTACTTTGAGATCTTGTAGAAGTGGAGAGAAAAGAGAATCCAGGATGGCTTGCATTAACTTAGAAAAGTGCATTTTATTGTTTTATTGGACTTATCATGGGATCAAAATATGGAGTGTAACTTGAACAAATTGTATATAAATTACAATATTTTTCTCATACTTCTTTATTTCAAAATCCCTTAGCATCATCCTTTTTCTGATCCCAAACAACAGAATTATTAAAAGAAGGGTCAGCTTATTGATCACCCCCTACTTCACAGATGTCTATTACATGAGACCTCTTATCGTCTGCTCAGAACTCTTGCTATCTTACAATATTTAGGATCCAAAATATACCCAGCACATAAGTGGGAAGAATTTGGGCACAATTCAAGATTGTGGCTCTACAGATGTAATGGCCATCTTTCTCTATTTGCATATTGGACATTAATATATTGGATAGTATAAAATTATATATAATATACTAACAAGGAAATAGTAGAGCAAAAGTAAGTTTTGCAGAGTATACCTATTTAACTGATATATTATTAAAGACAATTTTCCAACAAATGATCCTAACATTTCAATGATTTAACATCCAAAAATGTAGTTCTCACTGATGTAGAGGTTCCTCCTAGACATAGGGGAAACTACTCCATGCAATTACTCAGGATTCATATTTATACACACTCATATCTTTTACACATGGCTCTTAAGGTTTCCCTGAATTATCAGCATCCAGCCAGCAGACAAGGAAAGAAAAGGAGAGAGTCACATTTGGGAGGTTTTTATGATCAGGCAGAAAAAAATATAGTCCAGTGGCTTGAAATCATCACATGGCAACACCTAACTGCAAGGGAAGGTAGGAAATTAGTATTTGTAAAAATAGTAGGAAGGGGGAGGGAGAGAGGAGAGAGAGAGAGAGAGAGAGAGAGAGAGAGAGAGAGAGAGAGAACACAGCTATTAATTAAGCAGCATTCTGTGCCACAATTAACAAAAAATGTTTGCAGGATGATAAAAATAAAAATGTACCTAATACAGGAATGCAATATAGAAAGAGAATTAACCATTGCACACTGACTCAAACTCCCTGCTCCTGAAGTACAGAGTTTAATTTTGTATCACTTATCTATTGTCATATAACATACTATCCCTCAAACTGCCTTCAAACAACATCCATTTATTATTACAGCTCACATGATAATGGGCAAACCAAGGGTCATCTGGCCATTGCTGGGCTTGTTCACATATCTGCAGGTTGGCTGATTTGCTCATATGCCTGCAGGCATCTGGAGACTGCTCGAGGATGCACTAGGCTAAGCACTTTAGAGGCAGTCCTGTTCCACATGCCTCTCACTCACCTCCTGGAATAAGTGAAACGGCCTAGTTATGTCCTTCTGACAGTGATGGCAGAGGTGCAAGTGAGCCAGCAGAATCACACAAAAGCCTCCAGAGACCCAAGTTCAGAACTAGTGCTCCAGCAATACTAGCTCATTCTATTGGCCAAAGCAAGTCACACTGCTAAGCTGAGGTTCAAAGCACAGGGAAATAGACTCTGACTCTTTAATGGGAGGAGTAGCAAAGGTGCAAAGGACATGGGCACAGAAAGGAGTGAAGAATAGGGCCATCAATGTAACCTATTGTATCTCCTAGTCCTAACTGAAGCTACCTTAACAGAAATTACCTCAAAGGGAGCATTGCTGGTTATATTTCCTTTTTTTTTTTTTTTTTTTTTTTTTTGAGGTACTAGGGATTGAACTCGGGGGCATTCTACCTCCGAGCTATACCCCCAGCCCTATTTTTTATTCTTTATTTTGAAACCGAGTCTCATTAAGTTGTGGAGTGCCTCACTAGGTAGCTGAACCCGGATCCTCTGGTCTCAGCCTCCCGAATGCTGGGATTACAAGCGTGTGCCACCACGCCCGGCTATTCTTTATTTTTTTATTTTTTTGCGGTACTGGAGATTGAACTCAGAAGCATTCTACCTCCGAGCTACACCCCCAGCCCTATTCTTTATTTTGAAACCGAGTCTCACTAAGTTGCGGAGTGCCTCACTAGGTAGCTGAGGCTGGTTGCGAACCCGGATCCTCCGGTCTCAGCCTCCCGAATGCTGGGATTACGAGCGTGTGCCACCACGCCCGGCTTTGCTGGTTATATTTCTGATGAGAATTAATAGACTTCTAATCACTCCCAATATGCAGTCTCTACAGTAGACATGCAAACAGGAAAACAGCATTGACTGATGAGGAGTCAAAGCTTCCTACCTATTGGCAAGCATTAGTCATCCCTGCTAACATAAATGATGTTGCTGCTTCAATTCTAATTAGAAAAGGACTTTTGAAATGTAGGCTTACTTTTAACCACCCACAACTTAAGGGAAAGGCTTTCTCTCATGGGAGAAAAGTTTCCATAAGCAATTGCATTTACTGGGGTTGAGGTAGAACAGTGTGATGATTAAATTTGTGTCAATTAAACAAGGCCAGAAAGTTCCCAGACATTTGGTCAAATATTGTTCTGGGTGTGTCTGTGAGGGTGTTTCTGGATGAGATTAATGTCTGAATCAGTCGGCTTGGTAAAGCAGATTTTTCTCCCAATGTGGGTGGGCTTCATTCACTCAAGTGAAGGTCTGAATAGAACAAAAACGTGGAGTAACAGGGAATTCCTCTTGCCTGACTATATGAACTAGGATACTGCCTTCAGACTCAAACTGGAAAAATCAGCTCTTCTTGGGTCTCTAGCCTGCCATTTTTTGGACTGGAAATTATACCGTCAGCTCTCATGGATCTCTAGCTTGCTGACTACAGATCTTGGGACATCTCAGTCTCCATAATCGCATGAGTCAATTCCTTATAACCAACCAATCAATCACCTATTGGTTCTGTTTCTCTGGAGACCCCTGTCTAATACAAGTGGTAGGTGTAAGGTTCAATTACAGCTTCAGCAGCCTCTGAAAGGCACTCGGGAAATCTAAACCATGCCCACAAAAAGTAAAGCTCCAGTTTGTTTTTCTCACTTGTCTAGCTTCAAAACACCGGCGGCTATTAGCATTGATCTGTCCAGACTGCATTTATAAAGATCTGTAAACCGATCAGAGGGGAAATTAAATTAGACTGTAATTCTGCAGTACTCTGAAGAACATTAGCTTGCGAGAACACTCAGGAGGGCCAATTAGAACCATCATGGCCTATCTAACCATGGAATACAAACATGTTCTCTCTCCTACAACACTTGAAGTGCTACTTGAGGGTTATCACTGCTTGTGTCTAGAGGTACTGATCACACATCAAGATTAAGAAATGCCTAAAGTAATCGTGTTAGCAGGACTAGACTGGGGAATAAAGCCAACTCAGTGATGCAGCCAGGATTAATGTCAGAGAACTGGTAATATGAGCTCTAGGGGGAGGGGACAGAAGAGCTGAGCTCTGCCAGTGGCCATTGGGAGGAGGAAAACAAGCAAGACAAAAGCAGCAGAGCCAATAACTCCCAAAACTAGGAAATCCCTTCATCACCTAACTCGAGTTCAGGGCTGGTTTCTAAAACTCCAGGTTAGAAAATGAAATGTCCATTAACCTATCCCATTTTATTTCATCTATGTAACATCCCCCCTTATTTTACAAATAAGTAAACTGAGACTTAAAGAAGTTAGGGATATGTCCAAGTTCACATCAGTAGAAAGAGAAAACCCTGGGATTCTGGTCCATGACAGTGAGAATCCAAACTCCATGTACTTTTCCATAATCTATGTGTCTAAGGAAATGAGTGAGATAAAGAGAAAGTAGAAAAGGCAAGATAGGGGATGAGACCTCTTGCACTGCATCAAGGGAAAATATCCCTAATTAAAAGTAAGGGGAGTTGTCAACACAATCTGAAGGAAAATTTGTGCCTGTCCATGATGAAAAAAATGAAGCCCAGAAAGCACTGAGAAGCTCTTCACCAGACTGCTTCCCAGGTTGGTCTCAATTGGAAAGCACAGATCAGAGATAGGCAGCTGATCAGGTAGATAAAGAAACACATGGAATTTGGAGGAATTCACTGAGAACAGTGATTCTCTGCCTACCACACCCCCTGTCAGAAAGAACTGGGAAATGTGAAGATTGAGATGATGGTCTGGGCTGGCCTCCAGAAAGATTTAATTTCTACCCCAGTATCCCTAGAAACAAGTTGACTACAGACATGCATTATTCTGGATCCAGACTGAGTTCTGGATCTTTCTTGGAATGTGAATAATTCTTGTCTATCTAGAATGTGAACAAATCTTGTTCACCTCATGCTTTAATCAGACATGACTATTTGTTTTTGGAAATGTCAATCCTTTAAGCCTACTTCTGCCTCCACCTCAAATCCCATTCTCCTTTCCTCACTCATATGCTGATTTATAGCACAACCCAAATTACTTCTTAGGATGAACTCAGAGATGTGTCACCCAGGTCCTCTGTCAAGGAAATACTCATTGGCCCAGTTTGTGAGAATGCTGTCATACCATCCTTCAGTTGGCAACACCTGAAGAGAACCTCTTTGCTTCTTCCTGCAGTGGCCTCTATCCAATGACTGATCAATGACAGAATACTAAGGCCTGGCCATCTTTGCTCAAATCGGGACAACTATGAGGGTTTCTATATTTTCCAGTCTTACCCCATGGAGTTGGCTACAGCTGCTTTGGGGCCTGCCTTGCAGTTGATCTCTCTTTTAACTACCTATGCTTCTTTCTTCTCCCTTCCACAGGTGTTGATCCCATAATCACTTTTTTTTTTTTTTTTTGTGGTACTGGGGATTGAACTCAGGGGCATTCTACCTCCGAGCTACACCCCCAGCCCTATTTTTTTACTCTTTATTTTGAAACCGAGTCTCACTAAGTTGCGTAGTGCCTCACTAGGTAGCTGAGGCTGGCCGCGAACCTGGATCCTCCGGTCTCAGCCTCCCGAATGCTGGGATTACAAGCGTGCGCCACCACGCCCGGCCATAATCACTTTTTAACAAACATCCTAACTAGAAAGCTTCATCTCAGGGTCCACTTCTCCAGGAACCGAATCTGTGACACCTCAGGCCCAACAAAACAGTGATGAAGTGACAAAATGGGGGAGGACAGTGTGACACACACATCCATCAAAATATTTAAAAAGCTTTGTATTACACTACAAATAATTCAAGATCCTCTGTGCCTATTTGGATTTAGTCAGGAAGACAGAGACACTGCATTTATTATAAGAACAAGGAATTTAGCAGAGAAATCATGATTTATGTGAATGTGGGAGGAATTTGGGAGTGAAGATATTGAAGGGGCTGTAACCAGAGGATAGAAGGTTTAAAGATTTCACCAGAAACATTGAAGTGGGCAGAGAATCAGGATGTGAGGAAATCCAAGAAGTCACCATTCCAGCCATCAAAGTGGAAGCTTGTGAAGAGATCTGTGAAGGGGCTGAATGATCCAAACCCACCTCATTTCACAAAGCTACTATATCTGAGCTCTACAACATTCCAAGAATTATAGCTTCTATTTTATTCCTACCTTCCAAATCTCACAGGAATGCCTCTCGTTGGCAAACTCTAACTCAGAATCACACAGGAAAGAAGATTCTGGGAAATATAATTCTCAGCCTTATATAGAAGTAGTGGTGGGGTCAGTTGGCCCAGACAATTCAGAAAAATCTCCAACCAAATAATTAGGCTCATCTTCTCAAAGCCATAAGTCTGTCCTGTTTATCTCTCCCCACTTCAGATGGCTTCAACACCCTCTTGTTTTCTATGTAAGTCATTGTTTCTAAGTAAAGACTAAGTACGATAGATGTGGCTCAATCCACTGTGATCAATGTTGATGGAAAGGAGAAAAATCCACCAAGGGGACTTAGGAGTGGGAGAATTGAGAGGAACTGGGATTAGTATTTAGCATATGGTCAGCTTTCCTTCCTTTAGACTTAATTGCTCAGAATAATGAGCCTCTATTAACCCAGGTACAGCCTTCAAAGATGACAGCCATGATGGAAAATTTATTCTCTGGTATCAGAGTCAGAAAATAAAGTATGTCCAATGAAAATTGCCTGCAATCCAATCCATAAGCCTTCATCTACATGGCTCTTTACCTACATAGAAGAAGACAAATCCCCAAGCTTCTTTTGCATCATTCCCTTCTCTGAGGCCTTGCAGATTGGTAACATGGACACTACAAAATACAATTTGCTAAATTATAGCCTTAATAACTCAGTTTGTCCATTCTGGCAAGGGATAGATTACCAGATGGTCCACTAAGTGGTTTTTAACTTCATATATTAATGGTTCAATGAGAACATCCTTTCTTAAAGTTCCTCTTCTGGGAAACAGACGTGTCAGTTCTCTCTGGGATATTGAATAAAGATAAAATAAGGGGTGGTAGCAGCCTCCTTTTGATTCTTGCTTTCTAAACCTCAAGTCACATATTTAGGTTTCTTTTTGTGTTGGTTTTTGTTGTATTTTAACTTTTAAATGTGCCTCAGGACCTCGATACTTCAAGTGTGGTCCTTAAGTAGCAATATTAGTTTCACCTGGAAGCATGCAGAAATAGTTTCAGGCACCACCACAGAACCAGTATATCATAATCTGCATTTTAGCATGATGACCAAGAGATCTGTACAAGATAAGAAGTTAAATTGAAATCAACAAACAAAGACATTAGGTTTCCACATACTCAAGGGCTTCCTAACAGATATTATTTATGTCACATGGTCTCCTTGCTCCAAGCTAGGAGTTTTTACTCTATGGTAGAACAGGCGAGTTATTTGCCTTAAAACTTAAATGGAAATACATACATATCAGAAATGCATACATATGATCAAGGAAAGACATTACAAGAATATTCATGGCAGTAATATTCAGTACTGCAAAAAAAATAGAAAAAACATATCAATCACAAATGCCTGTCAACAGAAGAATACATAAATCAACTGTACTATATTCATATAGTGACATACATGCATATGCACACAAACACACAGATTTAGCCTTGATACAACAATATGGATGACATTGATTAATGTAATTTTGAATGAAATAAGAATAATGGAGACATGAGAGTATATAGTATAAACTTCATTTTTATAAAGTTAAAAAGTAGATAAAATTAAGCAATACCATTTAAGTAAAAATTCTGGTTACCCCTTGGTGGTGTTTCTTGAAATGAGAAGTAGGATTGGGGAATTCAAAGTGGTCATAGTTTTTTGTTTCTGGCTTCTGGTTCCATAGATGCATTCAGTATGTGAAATTTTATCAAAATATGTATATTTATGATTTGTGAGTATTTATATATAGTGAATTTTAATAAAATACTTGAATATTAGAAATATTTAATCATCTTAGGCACTCTCATGATCCCATAACCCCCAACTAAAGGGACCCGGTTTAATAACTGAGGGAAATGTGGCAATTTCCGTACTCAAAATGTCTTCAATGAACTTTGGTCCATCCCTTTTACTCTTCCTGCTGCAGGCTGAGCGAGTGCCTTTTGATTTTGCAGCAGTGGTCTATGAATGATCCCTGGATGGTTCAAATAATCTAGAGGCCTGGAGGAAAATTCCATGTATAGATATAGACAATAATCATTATAGCATGTGTTGGTAGTGCTGTGCCAGTACCATTTTTGTTCGCACCTGCTTCTAGTGGGCATGCTTTATCCCTCAACCATCAGCACCTGTGTGTCCATGTTGGCCAACTGTTCTTGTCTGTCAGAATCTGCCTTGCTTATATGCGTGGAAAGCCAGCAGTGCCTAAGAATGTATGTCCTCCATCCACAGTGCCTAACCTATGCCTGACTGGTGGAGAGGACAAATATTCCATCTCTCTTTGCCATTCACTGGATAACTCTGAAGTGTCCTATACTGTTTCTAGAACTTTCCCTTGGTACATTACTTAGTATCATACACTTACTTGATCTCTTTCCCTTCCTTGTCCTGGTTCCACAATGGCTTTTCCTAGAATAGTTTCTACTCAATCACTTCCACAAGAATCCTTATCTGAGGCTTTGCTTCTGAAAACTTCAACCTAAGATAGTGATCACTTTCTTGGGCTCCCCTACTGTGTACTACGGTTTGTAATTTGAGATAGAATTTATTACTTCTTTGTATTCATTTATTCATTGAATAACTTTTTTAGTAACCTCTCTGTACCAGAAACTGAGCTAGGGGTAGAAATACAGTGACCAGGAGATATAGTGATAGTGATCCCTGTCCTCAAGAAGCTGTGCCTGAGCAAAGAAATCAACTCTAAAGTCTGATGACAGTTATAATAAATTACATGATATTATTACACATAAGATAAAGTCAAATATATTTCACAGGACAGGCTCAGATCTTCTTCCTATTAAGATTCAAGAATAATGGATTCCCATGGGCCTCAAGCAGGAGACAACATATTGATACATGAAATTTTAAAAATAATTTTATTGGCACATTATAACTATACATCATAGTGGGATTCAAAATGATAACAAACATACATGCACACAGCACTTGGTGTATTCCCCTCTGTATCCCATCCTGCTCCCCACTCCTTTTTCCTCGTAAACATTTGTGAAGTTTGTAGTGATATGAACATCATTTGAACTGTTTCCTTCCTCAATCCTCCTTTTTCCCCTTCCCACCTTCCCCTCCCAATCCCTTTCCACTATCCCACTGGTCTTTCCCCTCATTTACCCTTTTGTTTTCTATTTCTCTCAAGCTTCCACATATGAAAGAGAACATATGACCTTTGGCTTTCTGAGACTGGCTCATCTCATTTAACATAATATTCTCTAGTCCTGTTTCAGAGATGAGGAGGAAAGGATAAATTTGAGAAATATAGCAAGTCATTATATCTTAAAAGTAGTCTGGTGATATACAAAAACTATTAGCAGCCACAATGGACCTCAAACATTGGCCTTGGTTAGATATCATCTTGAATGACACAAGGACTACACGGAATCTTTTCAGGGTTTGGGGAGAGTGCTATACTTGTATTGGTAGATGATCTTGGAAGGACATCCCAAGCCAGGTCATAGAGAATAAGAGAATCCAGGGTCACCTTTGCAAGCAGTCCTAGAGTAAGCCACTGCAAACAAGAAATAGGGTCAAAGCAGCTAAAATAATATGAAATGAATAAGTGTCAAGAAGATCAGAAAATGATGTGTTAAAATAAAATATGATTTCTCCCAAGATTACTGCTAATTCATTTGCACTCTGAATGACCTTATTTAAAATGAAGATTTTTAAAGCTGCCAGATTGCCCTCCAACTAGCAGGCATCATGAAGAGAATTCATTTCCTATCCCTTAGTCCTTAGCAGGTGGGTACTGAGCAATATTCTGCAGGAGATTTGCAAATTGATTTTTCCCCACCTATTAGTCATCAGTGCTAGTACTTTCCCATAGCATCTTAATGTCATACTAAATTTGACAGGACCAAGGCAGTTAGAGCAGCAATTCTCAATCTTCACTGCACAATAGAATCACCTGAGAGCTACCAAGAAAACTTGATGCCTGTAGCACAACCCCAGGGGCTCAGATTGAATTGATCTGGGACTTTGAACATCAGGAGTTTTAAGAAACTCCTGGGTGATTCTGTTGAGCAGCTAATGTTGAGAACCATTCTGTGGAATACAGCTGCCAAATGGTCCTGAGGTAGAAAAGAGCAGTAAGTGCCCTCTTTTCAATTCACCCAAAGTCCTGTAGAGCCTAAGTGGAGGTTGTTACCCACCTTTTTGCATAGACAAGCAGCAAGAAGACTGGGAGTATCTCTGAATTACTTTAATTTATCCAGATAACCTTCCCAGCTCTTTGTGCCCTACTTGTAAATTAAGGAGACAGACACACAGCATGTGTAATTTTCTCCAACTAGGAAGTGAAATGGACACATTTCCAAACACCAGAAGGTATCTCAGTGCTCTTCTCACTGCACATTGCAAGTCTAATAAAGTGAGCTGCTTTATCTTGAAGAAATTACCTCATTGGCTTTTGGAAGGAAAAAAAAACTTGAAGACAAAATATAATGACAGCATACAGAAATGTAAAGTACTGAAAATAAATAAGGAAATATGTGAACACATTATGGCAGAATGAGAATGTTAGAGCTAAATATAGCCTTAGCATCAGCAAGGATGGCAAAATTGAGAGATGATGCCTATGATTGCACAGTATTAATGAGAATGCTCTTCAAATGATTGAATATCCACATTTCCATGAGAAGGATCTGCCATGGGCAATAAAAGAGCCTAGGAATTCAAAGTCTAGTGACTCTCAACCAATGCCAAATAGAAGGAAGTATAAGGGCTAAAAGGTATGGAGTACTATGTACAAAGTACTGTGCAAAATATTTTATTCCCACAACCAAACTAGGAGGTAGGTATTACAAATCCAGTTTTGCAGATGAGTAAACTGAGATTCTATGAGTTAAAGTAAAGTAAGCAAATGTGTTTCTTTTTAATAGTGAGACATGGTATAGTGTGGTAGTTAAAAGCAGAGGTTTGGGAACTCCAATGCCCAAGTTCATAGTGTGGTTTCCCAGTTATTTGCTTTTTCTTTCCCTACATTAGTTCATTCATCTATAAAATAGAGATAATAATAATTTCTCCCTCATGGGGTTTTGCAAGAATTAAATTAATTAATATGTGTAAAGCACTTGGGTGTCTAAGACTGCTAAGGCTTAAAAGGGTGAGCAGCATATTACAAGTATTAGCTATAATTATTATGGTCTGTTGTCCTGAAGATAACAGGAAAAGGGATGTTTCTCCAAGAGGAAGCATAACCATGATACAAAAAGTAACAAAGAGTGACCCAGAAACTGAGGAAATGCTAGAAGATTGAAATGAGCTATCACCACACTAATAGGGAAAACTGAGCAGGACTAGCCCATAGCCCAAAACACCAATGGTAGGAGCAGATATTTGCAGGGGAGAGCCAGAAGAACTCAAAGCAGAGGGAGCATCCACAAAGAGCAGGCATGGACCTCAAATCAGAACATAGCTGGTCAGAAATGATGCTGCATTCAGAACAGCCAGACCAGGCTGGGTTCATTTTCAGGATATGAACAACACAAAGAAGAGACATCAAATACCCTGGTTCTCTGCCAACACTGAGAACTAAATGCTAAAGAAAGGAATTCTCCTATCTGTCCAGAGCCCTCTGGTTTGAGGACAAGGGCCTAAGAGAAAAGCAAAATAGAGTATGAGGAAATACCAGATTCCCAAAACAAGCATGGAGACAAGAAAGCCTGGAAAATCATTGCCTCCCAGAAAGAAAGTAACTAAATCCATCCCCCTGCCCAAGTAAATCCTCCTCTATCTGGCAAGTGGGAGTATTCCCCACAGATCAGTTTATCTGACCAAGGCCAACCAGTACATGTGAATACTGGATGCCAGAAATTATTTTTGTGAATTATTATTTGTGAATACTGGATGTCAGGAATTATTTTCAAAGAAAATATCATTTATCATGAACTGATACCAGGATCTAAGAGGAAAAAAGAATAAGAAAGTTGTCAACTAAACACTAGACTTAGGTGATTGTATACAGGAATATCAGGTCTAAAAACAGATAATTCAAATGCTAAATGCCTAACTACATAGAAAACAAAGGCCAGCACTGATATCGAAATCCAACAAAGAGCTGGGCATGGTGGTACACGCTTATGATGCCAGTACTTGGGAGGCTAAGACAGGAGGATCCAGGTTTGAGGACAGCCCCAGCAATTTAGCAAGACTCTAAGCAATTTAGGGATACTCTGTTTCAAATTAGAAAATAAAATAGGGATGGTAGTATAACTCAGAGGTAGAATGCCCCTGGGTTCAATCTCCAGTACCAAAAGAAAACTAGAAACTAGAGACCAAAGTCATATATGATTTAATGATAAAAATTCTAAATGAAATGTTAGTATATGGAATTGAGCAGGACAATTCTGCACTAATTGGGGTTTTATTCTTGGGAAATGGAAAATTGATTAGAATAACCTACCACATTAACTTGTAATTCTTTCTATGTGCTAGTTATTGTTCTGAGTGTTCTACATATATTGATTCATTTAATCCTCAGTGAAGCCCTATGAAGTAGGCTTGATTATTATAACAATTTATATAGAAGGAAACAGAGGCACAGGGAGCTTAAGTGACTTCCCCCAAGATAACATAGCTAAAGAGTATCAGAGCTGGGATTTAAACATACAAAGCAACATTATACAGCTGAAAAATGAATGTGACAGGCAGTCTTTCAGGTAATGATCTGGAAAGACTGCCAGGATATAATGTTAAATAATAAAAATACTGCCATTTGTTAAAAAAAATAAAATTCAAAGAGAAGTTGGGTGTGGTGGCACAGGCTTGTAATCCCAGCATTTGGGAGGCTGAGACTGGAGGATCTGGGTTTTTGGCCAGCCTCAGCTACTTAGTGAGGCCCTCTGCAATTTAGTAAGACCCTGTTTCAAAAATAAAGAATAAAAAATAGGGCTGGGAGTGTGGCTTGGAGGTAGAATGCCCCTGGGTTCCATCCCCAGTATTGCAAAAAAAAAAAAAATACAAAGAGGAAGCAAAGATTCTAGAAGCTAGTATTTGCTAGTACATGTATATTTAGTAATATATTCATAAAATAATTCTGGAAAGATATATATGAAAGTGAGAGCAGTTACTTCTGTGAGATGAATTGAGTAGCAGAAACAGTGGTGAGGTAGGTAAATTAACATAATTTCAGAACTCCAAGGATGCAAAAAAATAACTTTGAGAAACAGTAGAATGATGCTTTTAAGATTTTGAGGGAAAGTGATTAGGAACCTATAATTTATGCTTAACCATACTACAAG
Organism: Graphiurus murinus; assembly: GCA_004027655.1. Taxonomy (NCBI): domain Eukaryota; kingdom Metazoa; phylum Chordata; class Mammalia; order Rodentia; family Gliridae; genus Graphiurus; species Graphiurus murinus. The sequence continues at coordinate 88,631 of PVLC010001620.1, read as the reverse complement.
TATAAGATTAAGATACATTTTCAGATATTCAAAAATGCAGATAATTTGCATAAATATGTCTATAAATGCTTTACAAAACTTACTCTAGCATATTAGACATGAAAACTTCAGATAGAAAAAACAATAGTTGTTGACTATGAAGTGAAAGATGCATTGCAATCAGATATAAAATCTTCAAGTTTCTATATGAGGAACCCTCTGTAACAAATGATAGTTACATAAATCTAATACTGCAAGTGATATTTTATTTTTTTTAATATTTTAGAATTAATCTGAAGGCAAAGTCAAAGACAATTCCAGTTGCAAAATAAAATCATATAATATCTAGATTATGTAAAAACAGTAATACAACAAAATCAAGTTGACATCAGGTAGTATGAGTCATATTCCTCATCTTTCAAAGTGGATCATTAACATATTATATATAAAGCTAACAAACCAAGGAATACAATTACATGCTTGCTATCTAAAATAATACTATTGAACACTAGAAAACTCTTTTTTAAAAAGAATCAGTTTAAAGTATTTACCACTGGGGAGAAAGGTCTGGGAACTGAAGGAGAAGGAAAAGAAGCTTTTGTTTTTCATTTCAGGGTATTTTATGACTTATTTTTTTACCATATGCAGTTAATTTTAAAAATAACATATAAAAGGTAAAAAGGGAGAGGGAATAACATACTCAAGATCATACATATATTAAGTGATGGACCCACATTCCAAGCCAGATTCATCTAAGAGCAAATTCTGGTTTTTTGAATTTGAATATGCATCAGAATAACTTGTCAGCTTTTAAAGCACAGATTTCTGGTTACTACACCCAGAGTTTCTATTCTGCAATTTCAGGATAGGGTCTAAGAATTTGCATTGTGTGTGTGTGTGTGTGTGTGTGTGTGTGTGTGTGTGTGTGTGTGTGTGTGTTACTGGGATTGAACCCAGGAGCATTCTACCTTCAAGGTACACCCCCAGCCCTATTTTATTTTTTTAATTTGAAACAGGGTCTCACTACGTTGCAGAAGACCTTACTAAATTGCTGAGGCTAGCCACCAACCTGTGATCCACCTGTCTCAGCCTCTCAAGTACCAGAATTACAAGTTTTCTCTACCATGCCTGGCTAAGAATTTGCATTTCTAATCAGTTCCTATGTGATGGTGATGCTGCTGGTGTAGGAACTATGCTGTAGGAACCACACACTACACTGTAACTTTTGTTTTTAAGGTCAATGGTTTAGAAAAATATCTGTTTTTAATGTATCATGAGTTTTGATCACAATGTTTTGACTATTGTCTTTTTTGGCTAGAAGAGGAAAGAGGATTTGGTTTCCCACTTGTGCCTCTATAGACACCAGAGAACAGGAGATCTTTTGAATCAACCTATTATTTTAGTGGTTTCTCTGCTAGGAAAGAGGGCTCTATCTCCAACTGCCTTCAATTTCTTCTTTGCCCCTTATGAGGACTGTGTAACTGCCATGCCCAGGAATGACCTGTGGTCACCATGATCAAAACTCATGATACATTAAAAAACAAGTATTCTTTTCAAATAGTTGACCATACCCAACAGCCCAAGGAAGAAAATAGACAAAGAAATTATCTCAGAATTAGCATGTATTCATGCAAATTCAGTGGCTGGCAAGTAGTGGTAACATGTCACCATGGAAATCTGGGCAATCTGAGCACACTGGTTAGGAGAAAGCCTCTGTCTAAGGAATTAATTTGACAAGTTAATTTAAATGATGTAAAGTTAAGTGTTATCATCTCAGCCTTGCAAAAAGCAGATGATAGAAAACATCATGATCTTACAAATATGATATCCATCTTAGCCCTTATCTCCTCTTTTATTCTCATATTTCTCCTTAAATAATGAACCATCTGGTCACTGACTTTTTGTTAAGTATGTCATCACTTTCCTATGGAAAATATCATCCTTTATATCAGCCCACATCACAAAAGTAAATGCTTTCATCTGCATTTAAAACATGCTGTACATTACTGAATTTAGAGGCCTTGCATCTAAAAAGGAGGCATGTAAAATGTTGTTGGCACTTTAATAAAGATTAGTTCAGAATATTTATTCTGATTAGCACCAAGGGCTTCACAATGTTCAGACATGGAATGCCAATAAATCAATTACTCTATAGGAGAAAATCATTTTAGAAGGTGCATTCACTTCCTTGAGTCACTAGGCTACCAATTAAGTAACAGATTGCCTCTTTGTGGTTATTGGTGATCCATGGGAGATAATGCCATCCCTGAGGTGTTCAATACATTCCCGGGATAGGATCCAACAAATCATCATCATTGTTATTTATTAAATTTATAAAATTGCCTCTTTCCTAGCCCTCCACATCAGGTAGCCATTACAAAACTGAAAGCATTTGCAAATAAATAAATTGGAATTGAAAGTAATTGGTACATTTTTTGTAGTCTATTACTTAAAGTAATGCTACATACGGGTGACAAGAATAAGTATAATGGTTCACATGCTATAGAAGTCATCTATGTTCTAAAAGAGGTGTCCCTAATCAACAGGTGGTGCTCTATGTGTCAACTTGGCTAGTCCATGGTACCCAGATATTTGTTCAAACACTACTTCTGAATGTCACTGAATATATTCCTTAGAAGGTATTAACATTTACACCAGTAAAGCAGATTACTCTCAATAATATGAATGGGCCTCATCCAATCAATTGAAAGCCTTAGGAGAAAAAAAACGAGATCCCTGGCAGAAGAGAGAATTCTACTACAGACTGCCTTCATATCTGGATCTGTAGCATCAACTTTTCCCTGGGTCTCTAACAAGATTCGAGCACCTTGCAAGACTTCTAGTATCCTGTGGCTCTGTTATCTGCAATATATGACTCTCAAGGTTTCTTTGATCATGGCCTTTCTGCCTGAAGGAAAAAGAACATGAAGGGGTGTACATTTGAATTGTCTACAGGCTACTTGGTTCATGCTTCATTTAGTCATATGGCTACTCCTACCTGCAAAGCAGGCTGAGAAATGTAGTTTAGTTGTGTTCCTGGAAATAAAAAAAAGAATATGATGTTTGGAGAGCAAGTAGCATTATCTTGCTTGATACCATAATCTTTCAGATGAATTTCCCTATCCCAACACTCAAAATTCCATTGCCAAATCAATATTATCTAAAGACACACAGATCTAATAAATATAAAAAATCACTGCTTTAGACAACAGGTTTTCACACTCAGAAGTGGATCAGCTCCCAGAAGGATAGACTAGATGCCATTTTCTGAGGGTCATTTGCCACCTGGCCAGATGCTGCTGGCATTTCTAAAGATCATTCACCACCTCGCCAGATGTTGCTGACATTTCTCATTCATCACACCCAATCTCTTCTGCAAAGACCAAAATGGCTTCCATGAAAAAAAAGATAAGAATTCCCTCATCCTCATCTCCGAAGTGACAACTTCTTTTTCCTCACCATTATAGTTTCCATCTCATCTCTGCAATAACTACAAATCTGAGCACACACATAAATAATTCCTTCAGTATTTTTAGAAAAATTAGTAAATGAATGAATGGCAATATTACTTAGTCTTACATTTAGAATCCAGTAAAAATTCTAGAAATTCTCTACCAATGTTTTCACTTTACAGAAAAAGGAAACTATATTCTTAAAAAGCATTTTTACTTAATAAAAGCACATTAAAAATACAATAAAATAAAGCATTTTACAAGGTCATATAACTACTTATCAGTAGAGTTCAGAAAAGAATTAGAGTCTCTCAATTCCCAGACCAATAACTATGTCATTGTGATTTTAGGGGCAAAAAATAATAAATAGGTCAATTTATACCCTCAGATAAATTATTATTACATAATTATATGGTATATAGTCATATAATTATTAGGTAGTAATAATTATAGTTTCCTATAAATAATTAATTATATATAAGGATATATCAAAGCATCCTCATTTATTTCTCCCTACCCTTAAAAATCTTTATTTCTCTGTCTCTTGGCATTAGAATTTCAACTGTGGTCTGTTTGATACTGACTTCTTGTCTCTGCCCTACCCAGATCCCACTTCTCTGCCTCTTGTCATTCTTCCCTGTAGGTATGCAGATGACTCCCTATCTGTGTAACTGCTCCTGGAAGAGCTAGGAGGTTAGTGATGAGAGATGATAAAAAGGGGCCAGTGCTGCCTGCTCAAATGTGCACCACCAAAGGGAGGTTAACCTGGCCATGTTTTCACCTTCAGACAATTTATCTCAATCATATTCTTGTTTTCCTCTAGTCTTTATGAACCATCTTTCTTAATCATTGAGGAAAAATAAACAAAAAGAGCCTTTGCACACGATGAGGGCATATACAATCAAAATGTTGAGAGTTTTTGTTCACCTGTGCTTGTATTGTCAAAGAGTGATGGTGGTAATAACAGCTAGCATTTTGAGAGTCTAACATGGGCCAGACATTGATGAATTGTATCGACAGATAACATACTCTCTTGAGATCACCCAACACTGTGTATTTATTGATTGGGGATAGAGGAATAGTTTCTAAGGCAATGAACAGAATTGGACCACATCAGGACTGAAATCACAACCTTGGCCCAATTGAAGTCATAAATATTTCCTTGTAGACATCCCAGGAGTTCTCAAACTGTCTGCCATAACACCATAACAAATTTATCGAGGCAAAATGGGACATTTTAAATTTTCTTGGGAAACACTGTAGCATCTGTCAGACACTATGTGAACTACTAGCTGGAGATAGTTCAGTTTTATCATTAGACTGCTACATTGTTTTTGATGACATATTTTGTAAAGCTGGGGTTTCAGCTGTTGCTGTCATAAACAAGTACTGCATGAAAATTAATGTGAAGTAAGAAATAAGGATGAGAATGTTCAATCTGACTCCAAAGGTGAAGCTGTTCAGCACCCGATAGGCACAAAGCTATCAGACTATAAACATTTAAGTTGTTTCAGACCTATCTACTTAATAAATGAAACTGTTAGGCATTTGTTCAGGTCTGTGAAAAAAATCACAGAAAAGTTGGTTGATGTCTACCTGCTACAAGTAAGTGAACATTATGAAAATAATGAGCTTCCGAAAAGTCTCAAGGATTATCTCTGATCAGAACTGCCTCAGTGCCTTCAAATCACCTTTCCAGCAGTATTCAAGCAGTAGTATGCTCAGTGACTTTGTTAATTGGCCTCCATTGCCTTTCTGTATAGTGTTTTTTTCTCCCAAGAGTCATACTCAATGCCCAAGAGCACCAGAGCTAACACTTTTAGATTCTTTCAGCTTCCATAGTTGCATTCCTTCTCCTACTTGAGAGCCAGCCTTTTTTAAACAAGAGCAGAATCACAGTTTCTGTTCCAAGAAATTATGGAAATGGATTCTGTATCTGGCACTTTTCTGGAATTTCAAACAACCAAAACTTAAAATTATTGTATTAATTCATCACCTAATGCAATGAATATCTAGGCAAGTTTTAAAGGGATAAAGTCCTGGTGATGACAGATTTCATTAATTCTGTCTGAAGATAAAAGAAAAAAAACAGGAGCAAAAAACATTGAAAGAGAGAAGACCTGGAAATAAGAGTTCATTTCACACTTTCCATACAGTAGAGCAAGTGATCAACTCCTTCAGCAAAGGACAGTCAGGGAACTTGCTAAGCTACAGAACCACTGAATGTTAGAGATGAATGGAGCCTTACAGAGTTTCCAGGGTGTATTTTTTTTCAGATGAGGAAATTGAGATTTGAGAAGTAATTGAGGAAGCATGATATTGTGGAAAGAAAAGGTTTGGGCATCAGAGAAACATGAATAGAATTTTGTTTGTGAGTAGAATTTATTTGTGTGTGTGTGTGTGTGTGTGTGTGTGTGTGTGTGTGTGTGTGTGGTACTGGGGACTAAACCCAAGGTTGTTCTTTCACTGAGCTATACCCCCCAGCCCTTTCTATTTAATTTTTTTTATTTTGAGATCTATATCACACCAATAAGTAAAAGAAAAACTTTTGTCACAACCACCAGTCTCTCAAGTGATTTTATTCTTTAACTTTGCTAATCCAGAAAACCACAAACCTAGAGGATTCCAATTCTCCCTTTGAAAATTCCTATATTTAGGAACCTAAATGTTGACTTAAGAATGTCACAGAAATCATAGGCTTGTACCATTAAAGATTTATCATCTCCAACTCAGCTGGGTTATGGTAGCCACTCATCTATTCCTTGCCTTGCCTCTGGTTAAAGTCCCTGGTGATGGCTACCTGAAGAGCTCTTGAGAACAGGGATGTCTAATGTTCATTTGGAAGTGTTTGTGCTGCTACAGTATTTATGACAAGAGTTTTTCTTTTCTTTATTGGGGTGTGTGTGTGCACATGCACACATCATGTGTGGATGTGTACAACAGAGTGATCAATTCCCTGTGGCATATTGGTTGAAGAATATCAAAACATAAATAAACTCTTTCTACACTCTCTCAAGTGGTAGCCTCAGGGCTTTCCTTCTCTTCATCCAAAACTTTTAGTAGAAGAAACTATATTTATTAACTTCACTTTCTCTCCTCCTATTCACTCCTCAATTTATTGAATTTTGCTTCAACTACCCTTTTCAACTTCACTATGTCATCAGCATGCTTCCATTCTGAATGCAAAGGATGTTTTCTATACTTATTTTAAATTATAGAAGCATTTTATTTTTTGAAAGATCCTTCTTTCATGAAACTTCCACTCCTTTACATATCATGCCAGCATTCTATTTTGTTTTTTGTCCTTGCTTTGTGAGTCTTCTGTCACAGACTTCCCTTCCTCTGCAGGAACCTTAAATATTTATATTCCCTGGTGTTCCTAGAAACCACCATAGTCTATTGCTCTCTTCACTTTGCACTACTGCTGAAGAGATCTTTAAAAATCATAGATCTGATTATACCCCTTTTTAACTTAAAAACCATAAATCTTCCACTAGGATGAATTCTCAACTCCTTAGCATGGAGGTCAAGAAATTTATCATCCAGTTTGCTCTAGCCTTATCTCTCATCTCTCCATACTTCATATTTAGCAACTTGACGCTATAGTTGCATAGAATTACTTATATTTCAAATGTGCCTTGATCTCTCATTTAACATACTATTTATTCTGACCTGAGAATTCCTTCCCTTACTTTGACATTGAGGGCTTTCCAATCCCCACCCCAGTCAGGGCACCTGAGCAAACCAAAAGAAACCTATGTTTATCTCTATCATAGAACTTATTTCATTACACTGGAATTATGCATTTATTTATAGACTGAATTCCTTACAGGAAAGGTTTATGTTTTATTAACCTTTCCATCCCCAGGACCCAGTTTAGTCAGGGTATGATAAGCTGTGCTGCCATATAAAATAAACCTACAAATCTCAATGGTTTAATGAAGCAAAGATTTATGTCTCACTGTCATGGAGTCTGATAGAGGTCAAAAGATTTTCTGGAGCAGTTCCTTCATGCAAGAGAAGCTTCATCCATCTTGTGATTCCAACATTTCAACACATAGCCCTTATGGACCCTAAAATGAGAGGAAAGAATATCTGACAGTGACATGTTGATTTTAAAATGCTCCCGAATATAAATTGCATACATCACTCCACTCACAACCCACTGACTAGAAATAGTTGCATGACCCCAACTTAACTGCAAGAGAAGCTACAAAATAAAGAGAGCACGTGGACTGTTTGGTGAGCACAAAGGACTTAGTCACTGATATAGTAAATCAATAAACCTCAATAAGAACAGTAGAAGGATAGCTTGACTCACTTATCAGACAGTGATAAAATTTCTGTTGGCACATTTTTGAAAGAAAGGAAGCTGGTGTTTGAGTTTCTTGGGGACTAAAAATATGTCTTGAAGTCCTTTCACCATCTCACCAACCACTAGATATCAACTTCAGGGTTTTTTTTTTCTTGATTTCCATCTAAAACTGAGAAAATAAGTAAATAAATTTCACCATCCAAAAACATATATCACTGGACTTCTGATGCTTAAATAAGTACAATATGTAACCCTTTGTCATCAGTATCAGCAGCCACAGTCAGGAAACACCATGGAGACGCCTTTGTTTTCTTTTGTTTTTTTTTTATGTCTGTTAATTTATTTATTTATTTATTTATTTATTTTTTAGCATGGATTTTTATACATTTCTTGGGTACAACAGAGTTAATCACACATCTTTGTTGGGTACAAGCTAGTATAGGTAAAGACATCCATGCACACATTTCTCATTAACCCTTCCCCAATTTCCACCCCCCTCCCTCCTTCTCCCTCCTTCTCAAGGTCAGTTTAGTGATTGACTTTGATGTGATCTTGTAAGTACATCATGCTCATTAGGGTGTCCCCCCTTCCCCCCATCACCTTCCGTTAAATCAAATTCTTTGTTCACCTAAGAATTCATGGAGACGCCTTTGTATTAGTGCTCCTTCACAGCCATTGTGAATACCCTTGATCCTCATTAGTTCTACACACACTTCTGTCATTCACTCCTCATGTCACAGGCAATCATTTGAAACAGACAAGATCAAAATCAGACCTAAAACAGAGGAGTAGAAAAATATTTACCAGGGTCCCATAAAACTGGCAGGAAAAACAACAAAACATTCCAAACATTTTTCATACCATCTATCAACCCCTTCCTTTTCTTCCAGTCACTATCCACCTCCCCAGTTTCCTTTATTCTTCCAGATGAATGTCTGGGATCATTTAAAATCTCCCCCAGTGGCACTTGCCTCTTAATAAGGAACTTCCAGGAGGCCAAGTTGACAGTGTTGGTATTCTTGGGAGCAGAACTCATTATTATCACACAAAATCAAATTATCAGAAAAGCCATAAATTGAAAAGGGATGTTATATAGTGATAAAAAGAAAATATCAAGAAGATTTAATTATCATCAATACATATGCTCCTAAACATAGACCTTTGCAATATATGTAACAATAACTAGCAGAATTAATTATTCTGATTTGAATTTTTGAAGTGCAAATAAAAAGTGAGCAGAGAGATAATCCAATTTATAAGCTCAAAAACTACATATACTTGGACAATGCTGAATGGTCAAGAGTTTAAACCAATATTTGGCCCAAACTTGAAATTAGTCATTATAAAATGAACTTATGGAACATAAAAGTTTATATATTAAACAAAATTAATTAGTATTCTACTGTTATTATCAAAAGTCATGGTCTAATATTAAGTGTTTGAAATAAATATTTATTAACCTTACTTGTTACTCGATCTCTACTCCAGTCACTATTATGTACATCTGTGAAATACATACTCATTGTATCAGTTTCCTATAGCTGCTATAACAAAGAAACAGTCTGGGTGGCTTAAAATAACAGAAATTTATTCTCTCACATTACAGGAGGATAGAAATCTGAATCAATGTGTCTTTAGGGCAGTGTTTCCTCTGAAGTATTTAGGTCAGAATCCTTCCCTTCTTTCCTCTCTCTCAGCTTCTGGTGGCTTTCAGAAATCTTTGGCATTCTTTGGCTAGGAGTTGAATCACTCCAATCTCTGCATCCATCTTCATGGGGTCATCTTCCCTTTATGGGTGTCTATGTATCTTCACATGGCTTTCTTATAAGGACACCAGTCACTGGGCCCCTCTAACCCAATATGACCTCATCTTAACTAATCACATTTGCAAATATTCTATTTCTAAATAAAGTACCTTCTGAAGTTCTGGATGGATATAAATTTTTAGTAATATATTCAGTCCAGTCTACTTAGTTACAATCAGTTTTAGTGGAGAAGTAAAATAATTTTTGGCTAGTTCAACTTTTAAAGAGCATTGTTGTTAGTGATGTCACCCGAAGGACTTCATATTCCCTTCCTCTCTAACAGCAACTGAATTATAGAAGAAATTATTCTATTTTTATTATTTGGTGCATTATAATTTTACATGATATTGGGGTATAGAATGACAGAAAAATACATGCCCATGACTCTTTGTGCCCTTTCTACTGGGTTCTTCCCCCTCCTTCCTCTCCCCTTATATGTCTTTGAGATTAGAATTGGTAATTTTGTATACATCCATAGCATTATTTCAACTATAACATTCTTCATGACTTTGTCCCTCCCCTCCCTCCCCTAATCCCCCTCAGTCACTCCATTGGAGTCTCTGCTCTTCTATCTGATGTTACCCTTATTTCTAAATATCTCTCTAGCTTCCCATATTAGAGAAAACATACATCTATTCATTTTTGGAGACTGGCTAATCTCACTTATTATAATATTCTCAAGTTTCATCCATTTTCCTGGAAGTGGCATGATTTTGCTCTTCTTTATGGCTGAGTAAAATTCCATTGTGCGTATATAACAAAGCAATTTTCCTATTTTTGACTCTTTTATTTTTTTATTTATTTATTTTTTTGCTGTACTGGGGATTGAACTCAGGGGCATTCTACCTCTGAGCTACACCCCCAGCCCTATTTTTTATTCTTTATTTTGAAACCGAGTCTCACTAAGTTGCGGAGTGCCTCACTAGGTAGCTGAGGCTGGCCACGAACCCGGATCCTCTGGTCTCAGCCTCCCGAATGCTGGGATTACAAGCATGCACCACCACGCCCGGCTATTTTTGACTCTCTTATTCTACCTTGTATTTTTATTTTATTTTTTATGAACAGTTTAATTCAAAAGTCTATAATGTTCTTCCTAAAGTTATCTTATTAATGCACTTAAATATTTGTATTAAATACTGCCAATGTATCTCACTATTTACTCAACTATTTGAAAGGTCTTGATAATTATTTTATGCATAAAATTAATAGCCTTCAAAATAATCAGTTATCATAGCATTGATTTTTTTCAAAAATAAATTTATAATGATATACCAACCAACTGTTAGAATTTCAATGTGTAAAGTACTTAAGGAAAATTTCCCCCAAATCCATACCAGTATCTGGCCTATATTTAAAAGTAAACAAATTTAAAATAAATCCAATTTTATATTAAAGATATTATTGTGCTGATTAGAAGGGATAGTGACTCACACAATCAAAAATCATTTACGCAAAATTTAGTGTTGATAGGAATTATGGTTAGACAGGCATTCTACTATTTTGGCTTCCCCAAAAGACTTGGGGCAAAGCTGAAATTGCATGGGGAGTATAATGACAGAAGGTGTACATGGTTCATGTGAAGCACATATTTAAATTTATATGAAGTATACAGAAAATACACATTCTTTTTATCACAGATGGAACAAAATTTGACCATGTTCTAGACCAAAAAGAAGGCTTAAATACATTCCAAAGAATCAACATCTTACATTCTGCTCTTTCTAATCATAAGACTAGAAAATTATTAGTCATCAATAACAAAAAATAGTTTAATAGATTCCATATGTCCAGGATATAAAAAGAATATTATTAAACAATATATCAATTAATAAATCATAGGAAATCAGGAAGTGCTAAGATGTAACAACATTAATATCACTATAGAATAAAATAAATGATATATAGCTACAGAGTTATAGATATAGTTTATAGCTATAGTATATATATGTACATACATATACATACACACAAACACACACACACACACACACACACACACACATATATATATATATATATATATATATATATATATATATATATATACAATATATACAAGGAAAGTTAGAAACAAAGAATTCAAGGAATTACGTCACTTTTTTGAATTTGCTAATACTTGCTTTTTGGCATAGAATATGATATATTTTGGAGAAGTTTCCGTGAACAGATGAGAGGAATGTGAGTTTAGCTGTTGGACAAAATATTCTGTAAATGTCTGTTAAGTCTCTTTAATTCATAGTATTCTATAGGTTTGAGAGTTCTTCCTGATCTTTTATATGTATGACCTAATCAAATGTTGAGAGAGGTGTGTTGAAGTCTCCCAGTATTATTGTATTGAGTTTTATCTGACTCTGAATGTGAAATAGTGTCTGTTTTATATAAGTGGGTGTGCCTTTATTTTATGTAAGTCAGTGTGCAAATATTTGGGCATAGATGTTTACTATCATTATATCTTCTTGTTGAATTGTTCCCATTATCAGTAAGAAGTCTGACCCTCTTTGTCTCTTCTGATAAGTTTTGATTTGAATTCTGCTTTGTTCAATATAATACTAGCTCCCCATACTTGCTTTAAGTCTCCATTTACATGATTTAAAAATTAAACAACATATTATAAATATAAGATTAAAATAGGAGAGAGATTGATAAAGTAAAAAACTGATCCTTTGAAATTATTACTACAGTAAACCTATGCCAAGATTTATGAGAGGGAGGGAGGGGGGAGAGGAGAGAAGAGAGAGAAAGGGAGGGGGGAGGGAGGGAGGGAAATGGAAAATAACCATAAACATCCTTGTCATTTGGGATTTGCTTAAATTCTGCCACAAGAAGACACTCATACCAGATTAGGAGGTAGGAAGAAGGTAAAAAAAAAAAATCTAGTGCTCAGGGAGCTTCAACCAGCAGCACTAACAGCAAGCAAATAACCATGGATTCCTGCAATAGCATATGTGCTTGCCCTGATAGCAATGGCAGCAGCACATGACTGCATATGACTCTGGATAATTGAGTCCTTTTGAAGTAGTGTGGAGCTTCCAGCAGTGATGGCAGCAGTAGGAGAGTGGGGGTTTCTAGATGGGTGGCAGCTGGCAGACAACCAGTGGCTCTGGAGGTGGCTACATGCCAATGCCTGGACCCAGGAATGTAGGTGCCAAAGAGCCCTAGTTACTGGGCTATTCCACCTTTCCCCTTTCCATGCTTCTGCCAACAGGTTTGTAAAGTGATTCTCTGTATCTGTCCCTCTCTGGTATCCTGTCTGGAGTGATTTCTGTTTTCCTCACCTACTGCTAACCAAAAAATACCAAAGATGAAGTCTCTAGAGCAGATATATATCAATATTTATTTTCCTGCAGTCACTTTAGGAGGATTGTCAAGGTGATAGGGTGGGGCAGAATTGAGAGAAAACTGAAGATGGTGTAATTAAATAAAACTCTCCCCAAACATCTACTTTCAGAAGCAGCTTTAGACCTGGAAGTTACTGAGTCTGGTGGTCATGATGTGCCCTGTTAAATCTTTTAAGTTTCTTCAAACCAAAAGGTTCTCTGAGTGCACTGGCTCTATGAAGGCCCAGCTACTGGGGAATGGGTCCCGATACCAGCAAAGTCATTCATTGGTCATTGTTTTCAAACTTATTTGTATGCTGTTGACAAAATACACTTTGGATTTTTAAAAATTTTATATGTTGAATCATTTAGCAATAATGTTTTTCATACATGCTCCTCTATTTCTCATTTCTAATGTTCTTCATATTTTATTTCATTTTTTCTCAGTTATATTTATGAGGGTTCCTTTAGCTGCCTCATGTGTAAAAAGAGGGACTCAGCATGTGATCCAAATTCTTCTGGGACAGTGAAAAGACTGTGAATTTCAAATTCCCCAAAGCATGACTTAAAATTCTGGCTTAACCCTATACTGACACTGTAATCTTGTACAAGTTGCTAAATTTCTCTGAAGTACAGTTTTCTGGGGAAGATACCATTTTTTTCTGGGTAAAATAATAACTACCTTAGTATATGGTAGGTGGTCAATTCTGTAATTGCCTCCCCAAGATTAATATGTTTTAAAAATAGTACTTTATAGAGCAATGATCTGTACTAATTTTGACAGTATGTTCTTATCAGTACTATTATTTAATTCTAAATTTGTTATTAAGCTTTATTACATGTAGCTATCTCCCCTACTAGACTATATTTCTTGAGAGTAGAGTTTATGAGGCATTAGTGTATCCAATCATCTTCTTTCACCTGGGAAGAGAAAGTTCCCCCCATATGAGACTTTCAATACAAAGATAAGTCCCAGGTAATGCAGATATGTTGTTTACCCTGCTTCTCATCCACCTTCATATTTAGTTAAATGCATAGTAAGTACAAAGTAAATTAATTAATTTGTATTCCTCAACTCAATTTTTTTAGAAGCTATGGAAGTAATTTTATTTTATTTTTTATTTGTTGGGGGTTTTTAACATCCTTTTTTTTTTATTGGTGCATTGTAATCATACATCTTTGTTAGGTACAAGCTGGTAAAGGCATACAGGCACATATCTCTCATTTAACCCTTCCCCAATTCCCACCCCACTCTCTCCTCCTCCCTCCTTCTCAAGTTCAGTTTAGTGATTGACTTTGATATGTTTGCCTCAACTCAATTTTGATCACTGGTTTCATTTTAGTTCATCATTACTTAAATAAAACAACAAATCATAGGTATAATTAATAAAATAACAACCAAGTTAAAGCTATTTCCTATTAAAGAAATATTCCATTTTTCTTATTTGCTTTATTTTACTAAAAGGGTAATCTTTGTGATGACAGATTGTTAATAAAAAGTGGTATTCTCAGTCATACAACCCAAATGACGGTTTGCTCCTGAAGTTCAGAGATTATGTTAATTGTTTGCAAACTATATAAAGCATACTGTAAAGACAAAGCCCCAAAGCAACATAAGAATGAATTTTGAAAAAGAAGTGTGAATTATTGTGACTCCTTTGCATAATGTAGACTTCTGAGTTCCTTCTCTCTTAACTACTTTTTTTGTCCTCCAAGAATACATTTCTTAAAATTTTAAAACTGGTTAGGCAATTTGAGATTCCTCTGGGATTTTGATGCCAAAGCTCCACTGACATTTTGAGGAGTTAATGGTTATAATTACTTTGCCTGTAGCAATATCACTGCCTTTAAAATAAAAGCCTCAGGACTTTTTTAATGTATTAGATTACATTCTATTCAAAAGGACAGGATTTATTATACAGAAAAATGTACTAAGACTACACTGATCTTTCTTCCCAAAGTCTTTATATTTCTAACATGAATTTTAAAACTATTACCACAGATTTATGAAAAATGTATTCTTCTAATCTTTCATTTAAAATAAACTCAAGATTCCTCTGGTATGTCAACTTTTAATTTTTATTTCTTTTTTCAGTGAGTCACTATTCTTTGTGGTATAAAACTCTCACCCTAGCTACAATGAAACCCACTATTCTGTATAATTAATATGCACCAATAATTTTCTAACATGATACTTGGAAACCTGGATTACAGCTGATGATTAAAAAGAGAAAGACCAGTGGTTCCTCACAGTGGCAAATGGCATCATAGGGTGGTCATCATAACTGCTACACAGGAAAGAGGCCCCAAACTGGAAATGTGACCTTTACAATCAAGCTGCCCACACAGAACAAAGAAGCAGAACTGAGTGCCCAGGCAGGAGTAATCATGAATAAAAATGCCACAGTCTATGAGGATTTAGATACTTCAATAAACAGTTGCTCTCAAGAATGAGTTGAATAGTGACTGACACATGAGATGATGTGAAATGGTCCAGAAGGAATCAGAAAAGAGGCAAGACTATTTTAGATAGGAAGTGACACTTGTTTCCGCTCCTAGAGTGAGGTGGTCAAAATGCAAAGAGCCTGAACCTCCTGATATCTATTTCAGCACTCTTCCTATTACAACACACTGTCTCAAATCCCCCCACTAACTTTCCTTTCCTATAGAAGGGCATACTCATAAAACACTAAGTGTGTAACTTAATCAAGTACTCGTTATTACAGGAAGTTTTCTACAGGAAGTCAGAGTTTCCTGTAAATTATGTTACTTTTTTCTAAGGATTGAACTGAGCAGTTTTGATGATGGAGAAGGTAGATCTGAGGGCATAGCTAGAGGCCTCCTGGGCATAAGATTCAGAGAAGAAAAGTACTCTGTGCATGTGGTGCTGGGGACTGAACTCAGAGTCTTGCACAGTCTAGTCAAGGGCTCTACCTACTGAGCTGAAGCCCCAGCCCTGAGTCAGGGAATTCTAAATGCCTTCCCAGACCTGAGAGAAGAAGTCATTGTAAGCATGGAAATAGAGCCACAGTATCTGAGCCTTTCCCACAATTTCATCCAAGATCAGCCCTGAGTCTCATTCCGCAGAAAACAAAGACTATGGGTAAGAGAAAATGAGAAAGACTGAGAGATGACAGCCATACAGGCTTCCTCACAGGCAGGGTCAGTCACTAGAGGAGACTCAAGCTGCCTCTGATGGCGAAGGTTTTCATGTCAATCAGTACTATAGCTGTAAAACTGATATGAGCTCATGCCTCCCTATCCCTGACCATATGTTTGGTCCTTTCTCAATTATTTTCACTTATTGCCCCAGTCTTCTAGTACTTTGCTTTTATAGTAGTAGACAGATATGTGTATGTGTGACTGTGTTTTATGTTCATGTACTTGTGTCAGGGAAAGAAGGAAAGTAACATGTAGGAGTGCCTAGTGTGTCCCAGCTGCTCTGTGATATGTACATACAATTTTGTCATCACATACCATGTACATACAATTTTGTCATCACAAGGCTTAGAGGCCAGTGTGGTGGGCAGGATTGACCAGGTAAAGAAATTGAGGCTCAGAGAACTCCCCCAAGTTACAGAGCTAATCATTGTCAGATCTAGGATATGGATCCAAGACTATCTAATTCCAAAATTGATTTTCTTCATACCATAATATACTGACACCATTAGGATCCTTGTGGGGGGTAGGGCAGGTATTGGGGATTGAACTCAGGGGCATTCTACCTCCAAATCATATACCCAGCCTTTTTTTATGTTTTTCATTTTTGATACAAGGTCTCACTAAGTTCTAAGTGTCTCATTAAGTTGCTGAGGTGATCCTCCTATCTCAGCCTCCTAAGTACTAGAATTATAGGTATGTGCCATCATACCTGGCAGGATCCTCACTTAAAAAAAAAACAAAAGAGGTTCTATTTTCCCAGATTCTGTTAAATATACAGCACATTATTATGCCCCGAATAAAGATCTTCAATAAATAATACTCATTTTATATCAGAAAAGTAGCATTGTATAATGGAAAGAAGGTTAGCCTTGGAAAGTGGATTTTAAAGCTGTGATTTCAGCTGGTAAATCTCAAAAGCTCTTTAAGGTCTCTGTGGCTCTGACTAATTATTATCATAAAGTTGCAATAACAATACTTTCATAATAAGACATAAATGTATGTGAAAAGCTTCGTGAATTGTACATCATAATGAAAAACAATAGTAAAAATAAAATAAGGGCAACAACCCAAATGTCCATCAGCTGGTCAGTGGGCAAACTGGTACAATCATACAATGAGATAATGCTAAACAGTTAAAAGGAACAAACTATTTATATGTGCAAAAACAAGGATGAATCTCAAATGCATTAATGCTAAGTAAAAGAAACCAGACTCTAAAGGCTACATCCTGTATGATTCCATTTAAATGACATTCTAGAAAAAGCAAAACTGTCGAGACAGAAAACAGATCAGTGGTTGCCAGGGACAGAATGCAGGGAAAGAGGTTGAGTACAAAGGGACATGAGGGAATTTGACAAGGGGTGAGGGGGTGATGGAAACACTTTATATCTCAATTGTGATGATGGTTACATGACTATATGCATTTGTCAAAAAACATAGAATTGTACACATAAATAATCAGAATGAATAAAGTTTAAAAATGTGACCCAGACACTAAATTCTAAATAGTTATACAATTCTGGTTTGATTACTTAGAGAAGCTATTTGTATCCTGATACATAAGATGCTTTTGTTCCTTTGTAGCAAATGTTTGCTCTAAGTTAGACAGCTTCTTCGTGATCATGAATGATTAATATGGCCTCCTGCTCAAAGATTTTTGTAGATCCTTTGCTGAGAGCCATATTCCCGGTCAGCTTCTTTTTAAAGCAATCTCTGTTTGGCAAGGGTTGTACCTTTACTTGACGCTACAAAAGTGTTCTGAGCTGAACCACTTTCTAAATGCAGAATGCAGCCAGCCAGCCAGCACCTCCTGGCTCCTTATAATATGGGAAGACCCGACCTTGTTATCTCCCAAAGAGAATATCCAAGAGCTCAGCCATAATTACCCGACTCTGGAGTCTGGCTTGCCCTTTCTTAATGCTAAGCAGGCTGCTGCTGAATCAGAAGAAAGCCTATAAAGGCTTTTCTATTTGAAATGGCAAAAAATTTCCAGGGTAAGCATTCAACTGACATTAGCAGGGCTTCCCATCTCAAAATCAATTTGCAACATTTCAGTTTTGAAAGGTAAAGGCTACAGGGATAAGAGCTTGGTGTTTTGACAACAGAACTATATTACCTTTCTGATCTAAAGTAGATTTATATTTTTAAAAACCCCACACACTCCGATTGAAGATTTCCATTTTTTTTTGTCTAACGTGGGAAAACTTATTTCAATTTTTTTCTACACAGTTTGCAAATATTTATTTTTAAAGCCTTGACAATGACAATAATTGAAGCTGTAAATCTGAAATCTGCAACCATCAGACATTTTAAATGAAATAGTTGGCATTTTTATTATCTTTCTAATCTGTACCTATTTCAGTACAGCAAGTAAATGAGGCAGTCAGATCTTACAGTATTTATAAGGAAGCCTCAATCTTAAACAAACCCTTGAGTCTTCTGATTAGCAAATATAACAATCTTTTACTTAATCCATTTTTTAATCTCTTAAAATACATAGGATCTGCATTTGACAAGTTTTTTGCATGTTAATTTCATGTGTTGAGGGAGCCCCATTTATTTAGTGAAGAGAATTCCCCTTTCATTCCTGTGGAATGCTTTTCAAATAATTTTGCTAATTCCCTCAGCCACATTCCATGCAATTGGCAATCTCAAAAATGCAAAGCTTCCATCAGAGCCTTTGCCAGGCACACAGGCAGCTTTAAGACTCAACCAAGCATTGAGACAGTGTTCCCACTTTGGAGAAATGACTGATTGGATGGATTAAATGTGCTTCCGAAGTGATTTCCAAACAGCTATAAAAAAAAAACAGAGGCTAATTAAATATAGTCATTGAAGAGCAGTACTTAACTCGTCAAGCTCCTGTATTATACATTCTTTTCAAATAGTCCATGTGCTCTGGAATTTTCTACAAAAGGGTGGAAATGCAAAAAAGTGTAAGTGTCCAGAAGTAAAGCAAAGGTTTACCAAACTATTGGATATCAACTAAAAGAAATGCAATATGGTCATTTAAAATAACCACTAGTAATGATTTGGATAATATATAGAGATATTCTTGTAATATATTAAAGAAAGAAGAAGATTGTTAGATGCTGTGTGCATTACAATTATAATCCTATAAAATGTATGCTTGGAAACAACTGGAATCTAATAAAATATACAGAAATTGTAATAGCTCTGTTTAGATGAGGGGGGTATATGGGTAAGTCCTGGTGTTTTTTTCTCCAATGCTGTGATATATCCCTTTTTAATTTAAAGAATATTTTTAATCTGTACTGTTCTTACTGGAGATAGAAATATGAATCGTGAGCTTATGTGAGGTATTCTGATCACCATGAATTCAATTCAAGCTGCAGTGTTGCCTAGCAACAGGATAACTTTTCTGCAGTGAAATTCCCCAGCAGCAGCAACCTATGAAGTATCTCCTGAGGAATTCCCTACCTTAAGTGCACCCCATATCCTTATTACCTTGTCATCATATTCCACTGCTTTGGGGAAATTTCATGATCTAATCATATGGGGATATTAAAATTTAGAGGACTGCATTTTAAAATTTACATCCCTAGATATTTTGCCTCTCTGCCTGGAAGCAAGAGAATGGAAAGTAGGACTTTTGTTGATTTCTCCCAGTCTCTAATATTTTCCAGATAAGAATAACAAGGAAGGAAATTGTTGAGGACTTCAATTTATAGGTTTTATGGAGGGTAGCTTGATATGACTCCAATCATTTTCCTTTTTTATTATTTTCTTTTTCAGACATAATGATATTATTGACATACTACAAAATCCATCCTGTTCTAAAGTACACAATTCATTGGTTTTAATATATTTACAGAGTTGTGCCACCATCACCATAATCAACTTCAGAATATTTTCATCACCTCAAAAAGAATCCCATTAGCAGTCACACTCCATTTCAACCCAACAACCTCTCAACCAAGCAACTACCAATCTACTATCTCTAGGAAACAACCAAATCTGGAATCTTCATATGAATGGAACCATATAATATGTGGTCCTTCATGTCTAGTTTCTTTCACTTAGCATGTTTTCATAATTCATCCATGTTGTAGTATGTATCACTACTTCATTCATTTTTGTGGCCAAATAGAATTCCATTATATGCCACATTGCATTTGTGCAATCATTCATTGATGGATATTTGGACTTTTTCCACTTTTTGATTATTATAAATAATGCTGATATAAACATTTATGTTCAAGTTTTGCTTTCATTTGTCTTGGAAATATACCTAGAAGTGGAATTGCTGGATCATTGAGTAGCTCTATGATTAACATTTGGAGAACATGTAAAATGTTTTCCAAAGTAGCTACACAACTTTGCTTTCCTACCTAAAGTGTGCAAGGGTTCCAGTTTCCCCACAACTTCACCGATACTTGCTCTTATCTGTCTTTTTGGATACAGCCATCTCAGTGGATGTGTTTTCTTGTGGTTTTGATTTGCATTTCTTTGATGACTAATGATGTTGAACATCTTGTTATGTGCTTAATGGCTATTAGCATATCTTCTTTGGAGAAACATCTGTTCAGATTCTTTACTCATTTCTACATTGGGTTATTTGACTTAATTGTTGAATTGTTTTTTTCTTATTTTTTTGTGATAGTTGGCTTCATTGTGGAGCCATGTGCTATAGCCATATGATGCTTCCTCACCAATTTTGGTTTAAAGTACATCCATTACAGGACTGTGGGGAAGAGGAGGCAATGCTAATCATATTTCATGCAAAACTGAGCATTTCTTCACAATAGATCAGTTCAAAATAGTTACCCCAAACACATTTTTAAGTAAATCAGATAATATTAAACACAATTTTTTGAGATTTTAAAGGAACCCTGCCATGAATCCATTCCCCCAAATAAAGAATTCTGTGAGCCAGGCATGGTGATATATACCTATAATCTCAGTACTCAGGAAGCTGAGACAGGAGGACCTCAGGTTTGAGACTAGCTTCAGCAATTTAGTAAGACTCTCAACAATATAGCAAGACTCTGTTTCAAAACAATAAAATAAAAAGGGCTTTGAGTGTAGCTCAGAGGTAGAATGTCCCTGGGTTTGATGCCCAGTACCAGACATACACACACACACAGACACACACACAATTTTGTGGTAATGCAAGATTGAATTTCTTTCACATATTTTAGCACTTGCTTTGCTTAAGGCAGGTCACCCACTTATTGAACAGTAGTCCCTGGCCCAGTTTTGCTCATAACCAGCATTCTCAAAATGTTGAATGGCATTGAATGAATCAATGAATTAATTAATGTGCAATGTGCATGGTTACAGACTGCTCGCCTGGAGCCAGCTTCTTTCAGAGAAAGAATCTATTCAGGCCTGCAATTTGTGGGGACAAGTACAATGTCCTTGTCCTGCCCCCATACCCAGAGGACAGCTGAGATGGCCTCACATCCCTGCTATCCAAGGGATCTGCCCCAAACAAAGCCCTTCTGGTTATTTGAACTCAGCACTTCCAACTCTTACTCTGGGCACTCCTTTCCCTGGTGCAGCCACCCACTGCTCCCCTCCCTTCCCAAACCCCCACTTCCTCTGCATGGTAAACCAATTCCCCTTCATCCTCCATCTTCTCTGTTCAGTCCTTGCCCCAGGGGACATGTCTGCTCCTACAGATTTTTTTTTTACTGAAGACTGGCCATCTCCTTCATCATGTGCACAGCAGTCTTCTCACTCCCCTGTTCTTCCCACAGCACTCCTCTTCCACCTTCCTTCAAAAATGGTAGAAATTATAAGCTCTGTGTCCCAATCCACTGTGACCGACATGTCATCTGTCTATAATTCCCACTTACTCCTCTCATTGCATTTACTTTCTCAATTCTTTCATCCCATCCCTCATTAATTTTAAACTTCCTCCCTTTTTTCTGTATACTCCAAGTCTTGCCTCTGTCCTACATCACCTCAGAGTTCAGGAGTTTACCCACCAATATCTATGCTTTTTTTTTCCTTTACAAGTACCTTCTTCCCACTAACCAAATGATCAATTAACTGTCGTGGCTACACCACACCCTATGCATTTTCACCACAAGGAACTATGTTCGTTCTCTCTCTCCTTCTCTCTTCCTCTTCCTCTTCCTCTTCCTCTCCCTCTCCCTCTCCCTCTCCCTCTCCCCCCCTGTAGCATTCCACGCAAAGGATGTCGAGTCCCATGCCACACTGGGTAGGGCAAAGCAGGCCAGCCGCTTCACCCGTAGTGGCCAAGCGAGAGGGAGAGTGTCGCGGCTGGGCCCACCACCCTGGGGAGTCGGGGAAGCCCCCCCCAAAACCATAACCAGCCGGGAGTCCAGTCAGCGGTCAGGCAGCGCCGCGGAAACTCAACTTTATTGGAACATACAATACATTATATGGGCAGGTCAGGTAGGGAGGTGAAGCTGGGGAGGGGGAGCCAATGGGAGCAGATCTCGTCACCTATAGCTGCAGGGGAGGGAGGTAGGCCTTTCCTTGACCCACCCACTGGCTTCCCTAGGTCTGAGGGGTCAGATTTCACCAAGAAAGGTCAGAGCCTGTAAGTGCCAAATGCCACATAACATGAGCAATCCCTACACCCCCCTCTCTCTCTCTTCCAAAGTTGAAACTCTCAGAAAAAAATATCCTAACCTTTCTATACCCATCTTCAGTTATTCTCACTGTATTATCCTTAGCCTTCTATCATTATCTACCCTCTTTATTTTTATCCAACTCTTTATTTATTTCCTTTTTTATAGTAATTACCAATTCAGTAACTCTCTTGTCAATGTCATTGCTATTTCTTTATTTCATCTCCTGCAATCTATCTACTCCACATCAGCCTCCCTGCCTCCAATCCTGTTCCCTTCCAACACACTTTCCAAAATGAGCTGGAGTGACTTTTCTAAAATGCAAACATAACCATGGTGCTCGTCCAGTTTAAACTCTCCAATGACTAATCATCACTCTCAGGATAAATTCCAAAGTCGCCATATGATCTTAAAGCCCTTCCTAATCTTATCCTTTCTTATATCTCCAGCCTTACTTCTCACCATACCATATCCCCCAATACACACTTTTCTATACTGTAGCTGGATTTCCATTTTGTGCTATGCTTCCTGCCACTCACCTACTCTCATCCATTCTGCTCCCTCGGATTCTGCATACATTACTCTCTTTGCCTGAAATATTTTCTCTTTCCCTATCTCCCTTCATCTAGATAGATGTTATTTCTTATATCTTAGTTCTTTCTTTCTCTAGAAAACTTTTCTTGACCCTGTTGCATGTTTTCCATAAAACCTTGTACTTACCATATCCTAGTAACTTTATCTCAGTAATATAATTTTTTCTTACCAACACCTCTATTTACACTGTAGACTTAATGAGGTCAAGGACTATATCTTGTTTATTACCCTATCCATAGTTCCTAATACAGTCTTTGGCACACAGTAGTTCCTCAAAAATAGATGAATGGGTTAATAAATGAAGAGTTTCACTTTTAAGAATATGATTCAAATCATAATGCTTTTCAATAACAGGATAAGCAGCAGTTTTCTCTGCTGTCATCTTGGACCACTTCAAAAGCTAGTAATGACTCATGAAGCTACTGAGATTCTGTAGTAGATATACTCAGTCATCTCACATTCCACCAATCCTCACTTTAAGTACCGAATATGTGATTCTGTCTGAATAACTTTTCTGGTGTAGAAATGTGCCACATTTAGAAGGGTCAGGGGGTTAATGCCTCTCTAGGGGCAATCCTCAACTGAAGAAAATGGAAGTTGGTGGATAAATATCTCAGCTTTTCTTGACCTTAGGTGGGATAAGTTTGAGGCATGTTCTATGCAGTCTCCGAGAGGTCCCCAGCAGGACCATGCCCCACTTTCTCCCAGCAGCAAACTATTTATTAATGCACCCTTTATTGGCTTCTTTCTGTGTCACATTGCCTTATCAGTGTTCCTTAGGATTATGTCCTACATAAACTATTTGCACTAATATTCTTTTCAAGATCTGCTTCTGTAAGAAGCCAAACTTAGACACTCATGCATTACTTAGATATACTCTTCAACTACAGATTAGCAACCCACAAGCCTATTAACACTCTATATCATCATTTGGAACTGGGATACCTACTACCTCTAAAAATCTCCATCTGTAGCCATAATCATCTATCCTTTTTTCATTTCTCCCACTTTTTTACTTTTCTTTTCTTTTCTTTTTTTTTTTTTTTGTGTGTGTGTATACTAGGGATTGAACCCAGGGGCATTCTACCTCTGAGCTTTACCCCAGCCCTATTTTACTTTTTATTTTGAAATAAGCTCTCACTAAGTTGCTGAGAGTCTTGCTAAGTTACTGAGGCTGGCCTCGAACTGCAGTCATCCCATGTCAGCCTCCAAAATACTGGGATTAAAGGCATGTACCACCATACCCACTTTCTCCTACTCTTTAATGAAAACTAAATCAGCATTTTTCTATTGTCATCAGAGTGGCACTAATAAGCATAAGGTTAACAGTGTATTGACTATGTGCTAGACATGGTTCTCAGTCATCTGGATTTCTTCAAGAATCTCACGGCTTGGATACTCCCTATGTTTCCATTTTGTGAAATGTATCCTGGCATTACTTGTTTCTGTATTTTATGAATACATTCCTAGTACTCTAGTAGTAAGCTGAGTGATAGGATAAACCTAAGGTCTATAATTTAGAGCAATGTTTTCTCAAGGCGGCCTAGGGTAGCACAACAGAGCCCAAAATGAGAATTGTGGCCAAAAGCAGCCAAGACCAGAATGTAGTGGGGGCTTCATTGCAGTCGAAGACCACCAGGAACACACCTATAGTTGACCATGCTGGATTTACTACAAATTGCAGTGAGAGAGCACACACCCTGGGGAACTGTGGTGCATCTCAGTAAGAGGAGATTAGCAAAGATTTATCTTTGAAATCTAGTTGTGTTAGGTGCTTTGGGGAGAGTTTAAGGAAACGAGGTTTTGATTCAGTGTTTGGTGGTGGGAAACCAAACAGAACCTCCTAAATCAGGTCCTCTATGATTAGAGAACAATTATAATCCCTCATTTCATTTCTTTCAGTAGAAAGTACAGATAATTATCACATCTAAACCCATTAATTGTTTTTCCAGCTTGATTGAGATATAATTGACAAATAAAAATTGTCTATATTTAAGATATACAACATGATGATTTGATATATGTATAATTGTGAAATGATTATTGCAATCAAGTTGATTAACAAATCCATCACTTCACATAGCTACCTTCTCTATATATGTGCTTGTCTGGAGGAGGATTGGTGAGAACACTTAATGATCTGCTCTCTCTTAGCAAATTTCAATTATACAATACATATTATTAGCTATAGTCACTTTGCTGTATATTAGATGCCCAGAACTAATTCATATTGTATTTGAAAGGTTGAAATCTTTAACCAAAAACTCTCTTTTACCCCCTATTTTCAGACCCTGGAAATCACCATTCTACTCTCTGTTTCTATAAGTTTGATGTTTTCAAATGTGAAAGCATATGCTATTTCTCTTTCTGTGCCTGACTTATTTTACTTAGCAAAGCATTCTCTTAGTTTACCCATGTTGTTACAAATAGCAGGATTTCCTCCTTTTAAGGCTGAACATTATCCCATTATTTATACACCATTGCTTTGTCAATATAACAATCATTTGACACATATTATTTCCATACTTTATCAATTATGAATAATGCTGTAATGAACATTGGGGTGTAGATATCTCTTCAAGATACTGGTTGTAATTTCTTGTATATATAACCAGAAGTGGAAATGCTGTGTCATATAGTATTTCTATTTTTAATTTTTTAGGAACCTCCATACTGTTAAAAGCCATTAATTGTTAAACACACCAAAGAATCCAAATTTTAAAAATTTAATATTTGATGCACATAAAATCAGAAAGGATGTGTTCATAATGAAAAGTGGTCAACAGTAATGTTTGCCATTTATTGAGCACTTACAATGGGCCAGATTCTGTGCCAACACTACTCATAGTCTTTTATTTAATTCTACCCAAATGCAGTTGATATATTTATATCCATATTGCAAATAGGAAACTGAAGCTTAAAAAAACTAAATAACTTTCCCAAGGACATGTAGCCACTAAGTGCCAGGGTATAAATATAAATGTGCCTCTCTCCCAGGACTAAATGCTTTGCCACTACTCTATGTCACCAGCTACCACAAAGAAAGCACAATTTTTATAAGCATTCTCCAGTGAAAGATCTAGGTATAATTTCCAGTCTTTTTTTATGTGCCAAAATAATTGGCCTAGACACATGTTGCAGATGACAGCTACAATATTGCACAGCTTCCATCAGCCTAGATGCCCTTCCCTCCATTAACTCATGATGAACATGTAACATGAATAAGTAACAAGTCATTATCACATTAAACCACTGGTATTTAGGAGTCAATTTTTACTGAAACATAAGCTAGCCCCATTCTGACAAACACACCTGCCAAATAACAGACTACTTTAAATAGAAAACAAAGCTTTTATGTACAAGGGATTTTATTGCAGCATTAAAAAGAGTTAAGATTGCCAGGCATTGTGGCACACACCAATAATCCCAGTACTGGGGAGGCTCAGACATGAGGATTTCAGATTCGAAGACAGCCTCAGCAACATAGCAAGACTTCCAGAAACCTGGTAGATTTTGTTTCAAAACCAAAACTAAAAAGGGCTGGGGGTGTAGCTTGAAGACAGAATTCCCTAGGTTCAATCCCTAGTACCACACACACACACACACAAAAAGTTAAAATCACAAATCCCCAACAGACAAATAATCAAATAAAACATTATGCAACTTAATAGATAGTGAGGCTGCTAAATAAAATATACTTATGGTATAGTATTAAATGGAGAAATCAAATTACAAACTGTACATTTAAGACTAAAGATATCTGGAAAAAAGGTAAAATCAATTTTTTAGTAAATGGTGCAATAAAAGGTCAGGAAATATCTTGTTATTTTGTAATGTTATTTATTCTTTCATAAAAATTTCTATAATTTTTCATTTTATTACATTGACTCCTTTCCCTACACATAAAATTAATACTTTCTTTTAAAGAATTTATTTCTTAAGGTAAAAATTAGGAAACCAAAATAGAAGAGTTGAAGTAATGGATAGTTTTAAGTTCATAATATTTGTTTTAACATAGGTATAGTTTATAATATTTGTTTTAACATAGGTATAATTAATAAAAAGAAATCATAACCTGAAAAATTGAAGAGAAACATTCATTTATCTTCATTTGACCAGTTAAAGAAATCTTCCTCCAGTTCTATTCCCTCCTTAGTGAGAAAAACCCAAATCCTTTCCTAGTTTGTTCTTCACATTTCTTTCTCCTCATATTTCTCTTTCCTATTAGTCACTTGATCTAATAGGAAAGTCTCAACCATAAATGACACAGCAAACATCCTCAGGAAACATTTAATTAATTGCAATTTTTTCCTAGCTATTCCTATTGCTGGGGGGAAATACCCCAGCTTATAAATGTAGAAATATGATTTTAGGATCGTCACTGTCCCTGTTCCACTCCTCTAAGTACTATCTAACTGAGTTTTGGCTTTTAAAACAGAATTGCAATTCCCACTTGTCAAGAATTTGTAAGCCACCAAAAGAGAATGACAGACCCAATAGACACTATAGAGGGAACACTGAGCACAAGATTTGCTTCTCATGTACCCTTGTGGCATGATTCACATGCCAGCATAATTACTAGAGAGAGCATCACCTGTTTAATTATAATTGCTATTTCCATACTTTAGCATAAGAAATTTTCCTTATTAGTGAATTCTATCCCAAATGGAATGTATTACAGTATGTTCTGCTTGGACATTTTGAATTGGAGGCAAACCTTGCTTTTCCTTAAGTTCAAAATGTTCATTGCAGAATTCACAGGTAGTCATGACATAGAACTCTAGATTTTATTTTAGTGACTCAATAGGAAAAATAATAATAACTGAAGAAAAATAAAACAAGCCTACACAGACCAGGGTACTAGAAAACTGTAACATAATTGGTATTTATAACCCATAGATGAACTTGTGCAGAGAAAAAAGCAGTCTCTTCTTGGAAATAAATTCAGGGCCACCTTCAAAGAAAATAAATCACAAATGGAAAACACTCTCTGGAGAAAATCAAGAAAATGTGTCCTATTGACATAATCATTTCATCAGTGACAACCCTTTACTCTCAAGGAAGCTAAGTAGAGAAATCTTCATGTCCACTCAAAATTAGAACCTAGATTGAAATGTCAATAAAAATTATTCCTGATGACACTGAAATACTGCTAAAAATAATAGTGTTTTAAAAATACTAAAATATATAATGTTAACAGTTTGAAAGAACTTGGCATTTTTGTCCATGCTTATGACAATGCACAATAAAAAAATATTCAAGCATCTGATTTTTTTTGTCATTTGAAATGAGAGATTTGACACTAAGTAGAAGACACTATTGATCACCTCAAATACTTCCTTCATCTTTGCTAAGAAAACCTCACTTAGATTCCTTTAACTATGTGCTGTTAAGAAATTGTATCTCAAACTTGGAAATAAGGCAAAATAATGACTGCCTACCTTTCAGGGTCTCATGGGCCCAGCCAGGAATATCTATTTAGGAAATGTACCTTTGTTTGACTTAAAATTTTCTCTTGATTTTGCAAAGACATATATTAACTTGTAGAATAAGTTGGAAGGAATTTCTGCCTGATAGAAAAGATAACTCCTAAGGTTATAGCTTTATAGTCCTGTAGGATATTAATCAATTTTGCATCTAATTTGGTAATTGCATTTCAGCATTCTTTCTTTCCTTGATCCTATCTATCTGTCACTCTCTTTTAAGCACCTTTGAACCAGATTTTTTTTTTTTTGGAAGGCTCCCTCATTAAGGAGTTACCTTTGACATGTGCTTGCTCTACGCTTGTATAAGAATCATGTTTTTAACCACTTGAAATTTAGAATTTTAACAGTATTCAGCCCCAGGGGGGAATGAATTATGGTTAATCTCAGACATTTATGGCATTATATACCCTTTTGTCGGTACTTATTCTAGGAGTAAGCATATGGACCACTTCTGATCAATAAAACATAAAAAAATGTCTGCTGAGGACAAATAGGGGGAAAAAATTCATTCTCTGAAAGAAAGATAATAAAGAAAAAGCCTCTTTTTCTGCCATCTTCTGTGTCTTTTGCCTAGGATGGAGTTGTACACAGCTGAGGCAGCCATCTTACAACCATGAGAGAAGACATTACCAAATACACTGAAAATAACAGAGCAGATAAATCCAGGGATGACCTGAGTCCTTGACAACATCCCGAACTACCTGGTTCTTGGGTGCTGGTTGAATAAACAACATAAGTCTTTACAATATTAGATATTATTTTAAAAAAAGGTTCTCTTATAGCTAAAAGTGTTCCTAACAGATAAAATAAGAGGAAAAATGATATATAAAATCAAACCTCATGTATGTGGGTTCTACATCCAAGAATTCAGGCAATCATAAATTAAAATAATTTAAAATGTTGAATCTGTATTCAATGCAATCTCTATTCAAATACCATGGTCATTCACAGATCAGAAAAATCAGTCCTTAAATTTATATGGAAGAACAAAAGACCCAGAATAGCCAAAATAGTTCTCAGCAATAAGAACTATTCAGGAGGCATCACAATGCCTGACTTCAAACTATACTACAGAGCCATAGTAATAAAAACAGCATGGTATTGGCACAAAAGTAGACATACAGAAGAATGGAGCAGAACTGAAGATTCAGAATCAAATCTACAAACTTACAGCCAATTAATTTTTAACAAAGGGACTAAAACACATGCTGGAAAAAAGATTGCCTTTTCAAAAAATGATGTTGGCAAAACTGGTTATCCATATGTAGAAAAATGGGAATAAATTCCACTTTCTCACCCTGCACACGAGTCAACTCAAGATGGATCAGAGACTTGGGAATTAGACCAGAGACTACAAATGGTCAGTAAATATACAAAAAAGTTCAACATCATTAGTAATCAGAGAGATGCAAATCAAAACTACCCTGAGATTTCACCTAACCCCAATTAGAATGGCAATCATTAAAAACACATACAATAATAAATGCTGGAGAGTATGTGGAGAAGTAGGAAGTCTGATACACTGTTGGTGGGATTTCAAATTAATGCAACCACTTTGGAAAACAGTGTGGAGGATCCTCAGAAGAATGGTAATGAACCTACCATATGACTCAGTTATACTTCTCCTGGGTATCTACCTAAAAGAATTGAAACCATACTACCATAGTAATGCATGCATAACTATGTTTATAGCTGCACAATTCATAATTGCCAAACTATGGAACTAG
Source organism: Graphiurus murinus (assembly GCA_004027655.1). NCBI lineage: Eukaryota > Metazoa > Chordata > Mammalia > Rodentia > Gliridae > Graphiurus > Graphiurus murinus. Next base: position 58,228 of record PVLC010001620.1, on the reverse strand, counting down.
CTAAGATGTCCATCAACAGATTAATGGATTACAAAATTATGATATATACACACAATGGAATTCCACTCAGCCATAAAGAAGAACAAAATTATGTCATTTTCAGGGAAACTAGTGGAACTGGAAAATATTATGCTAAGTGACATTAGTCAGTCACAAAACATGAAAGGTCAGATGTTTTCCCTCATATGTAGAAGCTAGGGAAAAATTGGGACACAGGAAGGACTCCAGACAAAGGAGAAGAAACTTTAATGGGGTGAAGGAGGGGACCTAACTGAGGGAGGCAAAAGTGGGGAGGAAGATATAAAGAGGGAAACACCTCAGTGGACATGATATGCATTCACAAACTTATCAAAGCCAGTCACAGGGCTGTGCACAGGAAGGTAGGGAGAGAGAAGGAGTAGTGTAGGAACTGAGAGAGGACTCAATGAGTACTGTGTGCACAATATATGATTACAATGTACCAATAAAAAACTAATTTAAAAAATGTTGCATCTGTAAAGAGTATATGTAGACTTTTTCCTTGTCATTATTCCCTAAATAGTACATTATTAAAACTATTTACAAAGCATATATATCATGTTAGGTATTATGTGTAACCTAGAGATGATTTAAAGTATATAGAATGATGTGTATAGGTTACTTACAAATACTATGCCACTATATATATACAGCATTTGAGCATCTGCAGATTTTAATATCCTAGAACCATTTTCATAGAGATACTGAGAAATGACTGTATGTTATTTGGGTTCTTAGTTGCTACAATACAAATGATTTCCAGAAAATGTTGTTTTTAATTTTATTATACCCCAGAGTACAATTAGAAGACCTAGAAGCATATCTGAATTTACTGCACTATGGAGTTGGCTAAGGGCTAGAAGGTATAGGGGTAGAATGAGGATAAGTGATCTATTATCCAGAAATTTGTTTGATTCATTTCAAGAAGGACATTTCTGAACCATTTCTTGAATTGAGAATACTTACTTTGTCAGCTAGCTTTCCACTTGCAGTTTCCGAGTTCTGCACTGTTGATACTGCTCTACAACTCTTGGTCTGACACACAGACCTTACAAGCCCTCATTTGTATTATTGCTGTTTCAACAAAAGTGCCTTTGCTGGGTACTTTATGAACATTGACATCCCATTACTTTAGTTAGTTCAGAGTTTGCAGATGTAAATTATATTGTACTCTCTGTAATAAGCTTAATTACAGAAGCTTCTGATGACTGTGATTTACTTCTCAAGGATGACAGAATTCTTTGAATTTCTCAGTAACGGACACACATTCTGATTAAACAATGAATATACTCTATATTTTTGAACATTGTGGATCTCAAAGTATCTTTACAAAAGCATCAAAAAAGTTTTATTCGTGCTCAAGTGAAAGATATACAGAGGCAGTAAGGGTCTTTGAGAGATCATCCAATCCTACTGTTGGTTTAGAAGCAACGAAGCTGAGGTCCAGGAGAATGTTATTTAAAAATGCAAAGTGCTTTCATGTGTTCTAAACCAGTGGAAAAATAAAGCAGCTCTAAGAAATGTTTAGGAAGAAGTTTAATGAGAAGGAACCTAAATAAAAGATACCTCCAGAGGTTTAATTGTCAGTATAAGTCCTGAGACACTCTGAGGATTCTCAGAGACATTTAGGATAGATCTGAATAGCATTGGGAGGAACCAAGAAAGTAATGTCTGGGAATTATAAAAGTGGAATTAATTTTATCTATGGATTATTAACTATATGTTATATATGCAAATATGGCTGCTTAATCTAACTGGTACAGGCTTTCATTTGTATCTAGCTCAGAAAGCCTTAGAAGCATGTGTTGCATCAAAATTGAGTTCCATATGCCATGACCTCATTTGCCAACAGCTAATGTGACATATATCAGCCTTATTTTCTCTAATTAAACTCAGGTAGACACAGCAATAATATGCACATAACTCTTTATGACAACCTTACATTGATCACTTAGTGGCTAAGTCACAACTACTCACCTTCCTACCCAGTTTATCCCACCACCACAAACATATTTTTCTTTTGCATAGGATGGTGAATAATATAAAAATATAGACCTCTTCCAATATATTTTAAATGATCTTATATTATATCAGGAGAGATAAGCAATTCCCATAGAATATTGAAATAAAAAGCAGCATATGATCAAGGTCAAGAAGTACAGACCAAAATGGCATCTTCAAGTTGGTTTAATATTTGGCACACAAGAACTCAATATACATGTTTACGTATGTGTATGCATATATAAGTTTATATGTAATATGATATAGGATATTATATAGCCAGTTAGATGATGTTCCACAAACTATCTAGAGATGCTATATATATCAGAGGTCAGTTAGGCCCTTTCCATTCTAAATGTGGTCCTGGACCCAGCAGAACTAACATCACCTAGGAGCTTTTAATCAATCCAACTCTAGATCTGCTAGATCAATATTCATTTTTACAAATCCTTCAGGTAATGTACATGAAAGTTCGAAAAGTAGTGGTCAGGTTGAAGGAATTGAGATCCAGGGAGAATAAAGGATTTGTCTACCTTTTTTACTTCACATGTTTTCCAAAGAATTCCAGAAATAAAAGTGACTCCATTAAGAGGAAGAAGAGTTGACACATAACAGAAAGATTTACAGAAATAAAATATTAATGAAAGTAGCAGAAAAATAAAAAATAAATATCAGCCAGAAGATCAATTAGGTTTTTTATTTGTCAGTGGGATTGCTTTATATTTTCAATTGCTAGTTGAAATATGGTCAACTATAACCAGGATATACCTTCTATAATTCAATTTAATTTTTATGTTGAACCTCCTCCCTTCCACCAAAACCTTAATCTTAGATAGCTTGGTGTCCCTTACTTTTCTCTCAGGTTATATCAAGTCATAATGGATCTTCCAACATGTCAATAGGTTCAGGTGTAGAGAGACTGACAATCTTCTTCTTGTGAGATCCTGAGACATTCATCATGCCATTTTGTCCTTGGTCATGATCTGTGTGGGGTCATAGCTAATTGTCAAGCTAAGACTTTATTATAGTCTATAAGCCACCTTTCTCCAACATAGTTGGATAGTATTTGGGGGCATCAGATTAATTCTGAAATTTAATTTCATCTTACAAGAGCAACAGTCACAAACTCAAATAGCTCCAAATTCCAGGCAGGTATGCAGTGAATTAAATAGGCTCTGGCAACCTGGAGAATTCAGACCTCATATAACAGACAGCTGTTCCCTAGCCCCAATAGCTGGTTTCAGCCCTAGAATGTCAACAATTAGAGTTAGTTACTAGCCAGTAGGTATCCCCTTATCATTTGTGTACTCCCTTAACGCAGGAAAGGCCTAATTCACTCACCTTAATGCCTCAGTGTAGTACCTGATATTCATTCATTCATTCAATAAAAATAAATTGAGCCAGTGCTCAATCTAGGACCCTTTCCTAGGCATAAGAAAAAGTTTCTACCATGATACAGCTTGCATTCTTAAGTGAGTAGAAATTGGCATTAAATAAATAATAGATAGGCAAATAGGGTGATACATCCCTTTTGTAAAATGAAGGGCCATATTATTACGGGGTTAATGAAAACTTTGGAATGAGCTTATACAGCTGGCCTACCAGGAGTTCCAAGGATTTAGAGTGTGTAGTCTGAATCCATCCTATTCAAGCTGTGTTTTGACATGTCCTAATTTCATTGTTGGCTTAATGGATCATGGGAATCATTCTGGGACCTATGAGTACATGAGACAGTATGATTTTTTAAGCATTTCCCTGTCAATTGGCATAAATTCATATCAGCCCAATATGGAGAAATGTAGCCCGAATAGTAGAGACTCGGGCAGCCACCCTCCATCTCATAGTTGCCCCAGACAGGCTAGCCTACCATTTCTTCACCAGCCCTCACCCTATCATTCATGACTCTTTCCACCTACCCCTTTTCTCAAGAGAATAAGAAATTTATCCCACCCCCACTTGAGAAACAAGGTAGGGAGGAGAACAAGTGCCAGTCATTAAAGTTGAGTAATTGTAATTCTGGATATCATGGAGCTTACCGTATTTTATTACCAGCATTTTCAGTAATTCTCAGTAACCCCGTGACTTCCCCTTCACCTATTTAATCACACTTCAAAAATATGGTAGAACCAACTTAGAATAAATAGCCACTATTCAACTTTGAAATAGAAACCCAAAAGTCCTCAGCAGGCCTAAAATCAAAGTGCTTTTGATTTGCATTCATAGTATTCGTAGGAGTAGACTTACAGAATCTCAGGTATATACCTTTCTATGACTTAGCATTTCAGTTTGTTTTGTTTTATGATAAAATGGGGCCTGGTTTCCATTGCTAAAGCAACAAAAAAGCTGAATTCTTCCATTTTGTTTTGATATAGCTTGAAAATGTTAGACTTGGCTTATCTTCAGCAATTGACATTGCATTTATGTTTTGTAAGCAGAGTATAAGTAGATTTAGGAAAGGGAGTCAGAGAAAAGGAGTTTTTTTCTCTCATATAAAATCCTAGTTTGAACAAGCATCCAGGGATAGCTTTAGACAAAATAATAAATTGAGTAAAGATTTTTTTCATTGAAATATTCCCATATCTCCTATAGGCTTCTCTTTCCTTCCCTTACTCTTTTTAATATCATGTTTCCCCTACAACTTGGAGTAGAGCAATGAATCTCATTTCTAGGAATAACAGCTAAAATTTATAACAAACACCACCTATGGGCTGACTTGGCCACTCTTAGAGGCATTAGCACTGCAACAAGAGGCTCACACAAAAAAAAGACTTGACATCCCACAAGACACAAAGTCATGGATAATAATAAAAATAATACTCATTATTTCAACAAATATTTATTGTTCACCTAATATATGATAAGAACTGGACCATGGAAAACAAAACAAAGCTCCTGACTTCATGAAACTTACATTTTAATTACAAAAGCTGATAAATATATATGTTATGTACCAATAAGTATCAGGATAAAATAAGAGAAAGATTAGAGACCAATGGGTGGAGATAGGAACCAATTTACTATGGCCAAGAAGGAGAAAATTTTCTCTGAGGAGAAAATATTTGAGGGGAAGCCTGAATAAAATGAAGGAGTAAACTATGTGAAACCCGAGTATCTGGGGTGAGGAGCATTCAGGTGAGAGAGATCAGCATATATAAAAAGTCCCTGAGCTAGAAAATGTTTGTGTGGGCAAATACCAGCAAGAAAATCATGACCAAAAGGAAGCAAGGGATGGAAGAAATCAATAAGAGAGATCCCAAATGTAGGCTGAGACCAAATCACAGGTAGGCCATGATATAGACTTAGGATTTGGTTGAAAGTGTGATGGGAAACCAATATAGGCTTCAAGTACTACAGTGGCAAGGTCCAATTTTAGAAAAGATTCTTCATGAGTTTAAGTGGTAAATAGTCTTTAGACAGGCCACTGCAGTCATTCAAAGAAGAGAAAATAGTGGCTTGGACTAGGAAGGTTAACATTGTCTGGTTTGTGGCATAATCACAGTTGACATTTATTGTACACTCCCTGACTAAGGGTTTTGCACATTTTCCTCATAACCACTGTAATGGTTTGGATTTAGAATGTTTCCCTATACCTCATGGAGAGTAGCCAGTCATGTTGGAAGTGGGGGCTTGGTTGCTGAAGAGGGATCCCTGGTGGTGTGGCCTTGAATATTATATAAGATACCTCCTCTTCTCTTTCTCTGTTACTTCCTGCTTCTATGATGTGAAAGAAGAGTTCTTGCTCTCTCCCTTTCTCTGATTCCTGCCACCATGCTCTGAGCTCTACAGATGTAACCGTTGTGAAATCTCCAAAAACTGTGAGCAAATAAATCTACCTTCCTCTAAGCTGTATGGTAAGTTGTTTTGGATTATAGCAGCAAAAATGTTGCCCTGAACAACCACCCTGTGGAGTAAACATCATAAGTAGCCCATATTTTCCAAGGAGGAATCTGAAATTTAAAAAGAATAAGTAGCATGTCCAAGGTCACATGAATAATGAGTAACAGACACTGATCTCATACAAATTTATCTAACTCAAGGTTCAGAATCATTTTGCCTCCTAAGAAACTATATGAGCCATAATTGCTATTATTGGGCTAATATTTGAAGCAAAATCTTTATATTTGGGATAAGAAAAAATACCATCATACAGTCATCACAGGCACAGGAGGAATAGAAAGGACTAGGATTAGTGAAGTCAAGACCAGGCAATCATTTTTAGAATGGGCTACTTAACAATGAAAGTCTCTAGAGGGAGAGATTCCTAGGTTCACACAAAATAAGATTTAGGGAGGCCTTTAGAAGCCAAGAAATACATTTAAATGAATATTAAATATTAGACAGGACTCTTTCACTTTGGGCCACAAAGCAGGTTTGTGTAGCTTCTGTCATTCTAATTCTGAAAAAGAATCATTTGTGAGGCATCTAAGTCCTTATGAGAAAAAGAGAAGGTGATACACGTTGGAATGCACTTCTTCCTTGAGTTGGCCTGGGAAGCCTGAGTGAGAATTGACATTGGGAGAACCAGCAGCTGACAGAGCTGTTTCCCACCAAGTGAGAGTTTAATAAACAGAATCACAAATGGCCCCAGCTTGGCTTCAGCATTTTTGAGAATGACATCCAAGATGGCATAATCGCTGAGGAGAAAATCACAGCCTGGTTTGCAGTTGGAAATTGCTAGGTTGGTGGCAGCTGTGGTTCACTCATGGTTGAACTGCACTGTCATTAGATTTCAGAATAGGGTGACACAAAGGGAGAGGATGATGCCACCGGCTTCCTAGGCTGTTAAGCAAATCAGAGCTCAGGGAAATCTTATTTACAGTCAACCAAGTACTTAGCACATGTGGTCAGTACTATGTGAAATGCCATATAATCCATTTTTAGGGGGCAGGGAGAAGTGTGACTTCATCCTTGCCCTCCAGGGGCTTACAATATTAATAACATTTAAGAGAAATTAAAAATACAAAGGTATGCCAATTATCAATGTATTGCCTGTTGACTCCTGTTGACTCCAAACCTACCCTTCTACACCTTGCTTGGTGATACTAGAGCCCAACCCTATAAACATTTCTCCTTTGCCAGCCAGTTCAGTGCTAGGAGTTTTCCATAGAAGGCATTTGAGGTTCATGGCAGGGCAAAGGTGCTCCTCTTCCTAATGTTTTTTGCTATTGTTGTTGTGTTTGTTTGTTTCTCACTTGCTACTGCAGCACATGATGACCAGTGGCATATGGATCACTGGGAGGTGCTGACCCCTCGATGAGTTTTGGCAGCACCCCCACAGGTGGCTCTCCAGACAGTTTCAGCAACACCCTCACAGGCAGCCTCTCAGCAAGTTCCACTAGCAGCCCAAAGGAAAGTTCTCCAGAGTGTTTTTTCGGCACTTGTGGTCAGTTTCTCGATGAGTCACACCAGACCCTGAGCAGGGAGCTTCCTAGTGAGTTTCATTGGCACCCCGCCAGCAATTGTTTGCTCACCAGCACCTCTATGTTCTCCACTCTCCTGTGGGCCAGGGCCACACCCTCTCCAGTGAGGTCTGAATCTCAGGCTTGATGGGGGCTAAAGGACACTCATTCACAGGGGTCCCTGCCCTAGGGGCTTTGCCTCCACCCTGGAGGTATCACCTAGCCTCACATTCCTTAGGATTATCCTTAAGTACTAATAGTTACATTTCAGTTGTTAGTTAATAATGCTTTATATTAAGCTCTCTGTTCTAATTACTTTGTTGCTTCTGCCTCTTAACTGAAGCCTAGCTGATAGACAATATAAAAGCAAAACTGTGATAATGATAAGAGATATTTTAGGAATTCAGAAAAGGTAGAGTTCCATGTGGACTGTTGAGTCGAAGCAGGGCATTATGGAAGACCTAGAACCTGAAATGGACCCACTGTGACAGGAGAAGAGAATAATCAATTCAGCATATGTATACTTTTTTGTGTGGAAGAGAGAGACAGATGGACAAAAGTATACAGAGATACTGACAGAGAGAAAAAGATAGGAAGAGATAGAACCCACAAAGAGATAGACAGGGAAAGAGACAAAGACAGAGTTGGAGAGAAATATGAACAGGGGCTAAGTTGAAGAATTTGTTCTAAAAGTTGTAGAAAGTAATTTTAGAAGGTAAAAATACATGAAAATTAGCCAACTTCAATTATTTAGGATAGATACCCAGGAGTGCTATAGCTGGGTCATAAGGTAGGTTTGTACCCATTCTTCTGAAGATCCTCCACACTATTTTCCAAAGTAGTTGCACTAATTTGTGATCCCACCAACAGTCTATCAGAGTTCCTACTTCTCCACATCCTCATCAGCATTTGTTGTTGTTTGTGTTTTTAATGATTGCCTTTCCATCTCTCTGATTACTAATAATGTTGAATTTTTTTATATATTTACTTACCATTTGTATTTCTTCTTTTGTGAAGTGTCTATTTAGTTCACTTGCCCATTTTTATAGGGTTATTTGGTTTCTTGGCAGCGAGTTTCTGGAGTTCTTTGTATAATCTAGATATTAGTCCTCTATAAGAGGAGTAGCTGGCAAAGATCTCCCATTCTATTGGCTCTCTGTTGAGGTTCTTGATAGGTTTTTTTGCTGAACAGAAGCTCTTCAGTTTAATGCAATTCCACATATTGTCTCATTTTAATTTCTTGTGCCTTTGGGGTCGTGTTGAGGAAGTTTTTACCCATGCCTCTCTGTTGCAGTATTGGTCCTATGCCCTCTTCAAGTAACTGCAAAGTCTCTGGTCTAATTCCCAGGTCTTTGATCTATCTTGCATTGACTCTTACTCATATACACAAACTTATCAAAGCCAATCAATATGTTGGTCATGGGAAGGTGGGGAGGGAGAGAGAGTAGGATGAGAACTGGGGGAGGGCTCAAAAAGTACTATGCGCATGTATGCCTTATCACTCTGAACTTCATCAAGACATATGATTACAATGCACTAGTAAAAAAAGGAAAACAAAACAAATTACTTAATTCAACCCATGCTCATTGAGCACCGACTATGTATTAGATTCTAAATGCAGGTTTACAGGAGTGAACTGAACAGATGAAGGCATCTATCCTTGTGGAGTTTACAATATAGTAGGAGGGGCAGAAGGCAAGACAAGAGAAAGACAATAAACAATAGACATTATAAGCACATCAACTGCTGCAACAGAGGTTGGTAAGTAATGAAAAATAACAAAGTAGAGCATGGCGTATTAGTTTCCTCTTAATTCTCTAACAAATTACTGAAAATTGCATCTTCAAACAACACAAATTTGTCATCTTTCAGTTTGGAGGTCAGAAATCCTCAAATTAAAATGTCATCCAGACAGCATTTCTTCTGGAGTTTCTAAGGGAGATTTATTTCCTTCTCTTTCCCAGTTTCTAAAGGACACCTGGATCCCTTCACTTGCAGCCTCTTTCTCCATCTTCCAAACCAGCAAGGTAGCACTTTCAAATCTCTCTCTTCTTTGACCTATGTTTCTATGTCACATCTTCTCTGACTCTGACCCTCCTGCTTCCTTCTTATAGAGATCCTAGTGATTGCATCATGCCCATCCAGATAATCTCATATAATGTCCCCTGTCTCAAGATCTTTAACTCAATCACACCTTCAAAGTATCTTTTGCCATGTAGGGGAATATATTCACAAAGTCTGTGGACCAGAATGTAGACATCTATGGGTGGCCATTATTCTACCTACCACAGAAAGGTTGCAATCTTGAACTAGAGGTCATGTTGAAAGGTAAAATTTGAACAAAAACTTAAACTTAAAGGAGTGACCTATGTACATATACATACATATATATATATATATATATATATATATATATATATATATATATACACATACACACACATACATACACATATAAATGTGGAAATGAATAAATAAATAACAGTTTGTAACAGTTTGTGCTCTAAAGGCCCTTTAGCCAAAAGGTTACTGGCGTGTTCAGGGAACAAGGAGGCCAGCAAAGCTGGCAGAGTGAATTAGGGAGAGTACCAGAGGACCAGATCATAGGGATGAATGATTGGGATGGGTACATTGAACAGAGGAGGACAATTATATGCCTTACATGTTAAAGGCTTGGTCTGCCTGCCATATTGAAAACAGATTATAGGGAAACAAAGGATTAATCAGTAACAACTGTTTGAAATGCTATGTGGAGAATACTGAGACCAAATTCAGACTCAACAAAAAAAAATTGCCACCACCTACTCATTGTGGGTATGGAAGGAACAAAAACACAGCTGGGGTCTCTTGAGCCAAATATTTTCTACCCCTGTAATGGTTATAAGGTTCCTGGAATGTTAGATTAAGGGAGTGTGTTTCATATATTTTATGGAGAATCATAAAGAAGATTTTGAGCAGAGCAGAAATATGTTAATACATGTCTAAAAGCTGTTCTTTCATTGAGGCAACAATAAGAAAAGCTGTCTCACTGAACTAAAATTCAAATGTGTGCATTTCTCATATTCTTGATACCTCTTGCTAAGTATTTGGTAGACCCTAAAATGTCTAACACATGCAGGACTTGTAATAAAGACTTCTTGGCTGTTGCAATTTTATTTTTAATTGCAAACACCTGACAATTCAGATGGTTCCCTTTCCTCAATAAACCTAATTTAAATATAGGAGTATGAGGCTTGTGGTTAAGAAAGAGGCTTTTCATCTGGTTTAAAGCTGATCATGACATACCTCCTCTCAGGGAGTGCCACTAAAGGCTTGCTTTCTCCTCTGCAGCTTTGCAAACCTGAGAACTGACTTTACCACTCAACATGATCAGTCCTGGGAAAGGAAGATCTGCCTAGTACACCCAAGTGCTAACTAATTGACTCAAAGTGTGAGGTTGGTGACAGTTAATTTTTTACAGAGAAAAGTTACCCCTGAAAATAGCCACTTAAAAGGCTAGATTATGGGTCATAAATAATCATATTAATAAAAGTTTAAAATTTTACAACAGTACTTGGGAGGCTGAGATAGGAGAATAGGAAATTTGTTGGCCTCTGCAACTTAGCCAGATCCTACTTCAAAATAAAAGTTAAATAAAAAGGACTGAGGGTACACCTCAGAAGTAGACCCTCTGGGTTTAATCTCCAGTACCACAAAAAATGTATTATAATATTTCTATATGACTGTACTGTTGTAAACACATTTTAATTCATTTACTCAACAAATAATTATTGAGCACCTACTTAAGGCCAGATCTTATCCTAGGTATTTAGAAATCATCCATTCTTTCAAAAAGTTTACTGCTTCATACAGTTTGAATGTAAAGGCAACAGAATTTCTTGATGGATTGTATGTGAAATGTGATTAAAGAAAGGTGAGGAATAAAGATGGGCAGTGAGGAGTTCTCCATGAAGAGGTTAATCCTGTCCTAGCCAATGCCATGGGCTCCCTTGGTTGTCTCCAAACTTTCTAAGTCCATTACACCCAATAGCCTTGTGTTAGTGATACATGGAGGGAAGGAAGATAGAAATGGAGGTGCCTGTGCATGAACCAAGCTGCAGGAGGCCTGATCATGGCCTGGTGAGTGGGGATCAAGGATTTGGATGGAGTATGAATTCAGAAAGGAAGATGCCTAGGAAACCCTAAGTCTTCCCACCGTGACAATCCTGATAAACACTGTGAGAGACTCTGGGCATCCCATAATATAGAGATAAGAGCTTGAGAAAGTTTATATGGCAAATAGAGGCACTAAGTTTAACTTTAAATAAAATAAAATCCAAAAGCAGAAAAAATATTGTTTCTGATATATGGGATAAAATAAAACATTAAAATGAAAAAAAGAAAGCTAGGAGACTTAGAAGTATTCAGCCACTCAGGATATATTACTTCTTATTAAATAATTACAAGTCTAATTATTATAAATTAGGAACTAGGATAAACATACTAACCCTCATCACCTTAGCATATATGTACCCAAGTGACTCTCATTTCATAAATGAGAAAATTAGGACCTTGAGAGATCAAGCAAATTGCACACACTCACCCTGATAGAAAAACAGAGGTCTTAAACCTTAAACCTGGGTCTTTTTGACCCCATGAAATGTACCTTACATGGGCTGGAGTTAATAAGAACATGCCTATGTATGATATCCTTTTCATGTGTCTATGTGCCTAGGCCAATCATTGGGTATGTGTATATTGAGCCATCGTGGCTTTTCATGGTTCTCAACAGATTTTCTTTGTTTATAAAACTTTATTTAAAAATCCCTTCTGGTATATTTAAACATAAGCAATATAGTGTAAGCTTCAAGGGGCATGGATGTTCTCTGCTTGTTCATTGCCTCCCCCATACCTAGAACTGCTCCTAGCACATAGTAGGTGCTCAAGTATTTGTTGAATGAACAAACTGGTGGGTTCATCCAGCCATCTGGCTTGCTAGGGATGGCCACAAAATCTAATCATTGACTGGATGATATTTCAAATGGTACCCAAAGGGGACTTTTTCTCATTTGGAAGAGTTCAATTAGATGCCAATGTAAGACCAAGTTTTAGAAACATACTATTTATGGAACCAATGTTTAGTATGTAATTGGTAATTCCACCTTCTAAATGACTATTTGGTTCCATCCAGGAGCCTGTCTAGGATCTTTGCTACTTTCTGAATCGGGAGAGTCCCACCCCACACTTCCTCTTCTGCCCATAGGTAATTCAGTGGTAATTCCTGCTGAACTACTTTTAGCAATATTCTGGGATCCATACATACTTTGCTCCTTGGTTGACAACCTATTTCAATTTCCTTTGAATTCTAGCACCCTGATTCACTATCCTTCTCCCACCCTTTGCCACCATCCCCATTTCCCCTCCATTCCCTTGAAATTTCCTCCAGACACTCTAGCTAGCTACTGATCTGACCAAGGACTTTTAATGTATCCTCTCTCCATTTCAGGTGACATTATGCCACTCTGGCTCCTAACAGGGTTTTTTCTTTCTGGATACATGAAAGACTTTCACCAACTACCCTTTGGTGTTTTGTTTGTTTTGCTTTAACATTCTCTTGAAACATATCTAGAGAAACATGTACTGATCCTGAGTGTATACCATGATAAATTTTCACAAACTGACCAAACCCACAATACCAGTACCCAAATCAAGAAAGAGAACATTACCAGCATCTCAAAAGCTGCCATCTTCCATCTTGTTTTTTTCCACCATTACTCCAAGAGTCACCAACATCCTCACTGCCTTTTCTTCCTATTGTTAAATATCATATTAATTAATATGGCTGGTCAAGAGAATTGGGGGAGATTTTTAAACTCTTCTCTGAAGCTTCTGCTTTAGACACTCTGATTAAAAAGAGAGTTTTCTCATCTATTTCATCCTGTGAATTAGGTTTAAAAGCAGGTAGAAATGACCACTTTTACTCATTTTTGTTATTGCTTATTATTGCTCATTATCATTACTTATAAAACAACTCTATACCAAATGACAGTTCAATCTCTGCCAACATCAAATGGATAAACCAGGAAAGAGGTGCAATCACCATTGCAAAGAGGCAATTAAAATTCCATGAATAGCTGACATGTTACTGGGTATATTCAGCCCAGATTTCTGTTATTTCAAACATGTTTCTATAAGCATTACCCATGCCATCTATCTGATCTAAAGATGAGCATACATCTTGCTCACAATGACTCAACAGCAATAAGGCTAATTTATCTCTAAGCTAGACTTCATACTGGCTCTTGGATAAATATGTATAGATAGACATCTCTGTCTCTGTACCCATTCCTCCCCCAAACATCTGTTTGCATACTGAAAAATAAGTGACATATATATGTCACTTACATGTGTATCATATATATATATATCACTTATATGTGTCACACACACACACACACACACACACACACACACACACACACACACACACACATATATATATATATATATATATATATATATATATATATATATTCATTACTGAGATTAGCTTTGAGAGAATTTTATTTGGCTATGCATGCTTGGAGCTTCTGAGAAGTTTTATGCCAGGAAGAGTTAATTAAATACAATGCATCCTGGGGCTCAAGAGCTGAAAGCCTAATGAGATCCAATGTTTCATAAGAGACTACTTAAATTGAAACAGTGGCAGAATTATCTAGAAGCTCCCGATGAACCTTCAAGCTTGATATGTTCCTCATTTCATTTTTTTCGGTCTGATACAACACATAGCCCATTGCAGTGTACATTTCTGCATTTATGGATGCCAGAATCTGCTCAATTCACTTCAGGAAGGCAATTTGAGATGAGATTTATTTCGATGGCATTTTAGATGTTGTTGTATCTAATAATGATAATGACAGTATATGGAAGCTGGCACAATAGAAGTACGTAAGCTGCTGGGGAGAAAGAGGCCCCAGATTTCATAAGAAAATGCTCATTATCCTTCACAAGCAGCAGATAAAGTTGAAATTTATTCCTACCAGTGGCTTGCAGCCCAAAGCACTCGACCATTTCCAAGGCACACAGATTACAGTACTTTGGAAATCACCCATTTCAGAAGGGCACAGGAATGTTTTTATTTTCTGGTTAGAAAATCAGAGTTCTATATCTGCCTCAAGTTTTCCAGTTGTATTAATTTCGAGGATCTAGTAGAGTTTCAGTAGGAAGCACTGAAAAGAGGCTCGCGAGGGTTAGCAGACACTTCAAGGAAGAAAGCGACAGGGATGGTGTATTTGGTTAGGAATTGTGAGTATGTAACTCATAAAGCTTTGCATCACTTATACACTCCACCATTTGGCCCTCTTGCCAAAGAATGAGATAGTCACTCTTACTCCTTCCCTGGGATGGAAACAGGGTAAAAAAATAAGGGCAAAGCCAGAAGTAGGCACCTCATGATGGTTCAAATGCCCCTGAGACCATGTAGGAGAAGCCCCCTCCCCCACTTGGCCACACCTACTTGGCTCTCTGCTAGAAATATAGTTTTCAGTCTCCTAGCTGACCCATCCAATTTGTTTAATAAGGAAGTGTACTTAAGTAAAATAATGTGTCCTTCTCTTCTAAAACCATTCAATTTTACTGTAATTTCCTTTTTCAGTTTTAGCCTGTAGCAGTGTGTAGGAGATTAGAGTTGCCATATTTAGATTTATGCAAATAAATATACACTATAGAGATAAGAAATATTAGAATATCATGATTGGATAGCAAGTGTGGTCCTTTTCCATTTGAAAATTAAAAGATAGCAGAATATACTTTGTTACCTTTTCAAAGCATCGATGCTCTTCATTATTAGCTTTTAAATTGCAAATATAACATAAATCATTAATAATAACATTAATTTAATAAAAAGATCATATAAAATCAGATCATTTTAATCTATAAATAAACTCAATGGTATATAAATTACTTAATGGAAGGGGAAAAATAGCTTTCTCATTGATTAAAATGCTTTTCCCAGCTACCTTTAACCTGTTAATAGGCCCATTCCTGAAGCAAAAGCTGATCTGAACACCATATGTGCCAGAGACAGAGAGAACATTCCAGTACTTCTAAAATTTTAACATATATATAAATCACCTAGAAATTTTGTTAAAATGCAATTCTGATTCATCAGGTCAGGCATGGGGCCTGAAATTCTTCCTTTCCTTCAAGCTCCTGATGATGCTACAAGTCTGTGGACCCCATGTAGAGAATCCTCAACCCTATAAGGAAGCTGCATTTAGTACCAAAGTTCCTATTGGAAATTTGCCCAACATTTTGACTCATGTACAATTTTTTGGTTTGTTGTTGTGAATCACTCTCATGATTTTTTTTTCAGTTTTATGAAACAGAGTTAATATATTTGAAATGTCAACTGATGGGATTTTTCTTCATTAGTTCACCTTTTCCTTCCTCCACATTCCCCCTTCACCATTTATACAATAACTATGCTGTACTCCCTGGCACATAAGAGGGAGGATGTTATGCTTTGGATTTAAAATGTCCCCCAGACCTCATACATTAGATAAGGCAGCCATGTTGGAGGCAGGACTTGACTGTCAGAGAAAAGTCCCTGGGGAAATGGCAGGGGACAGTGTTTTCCTGGCTGGAAGCTGCAGCTTCTCCCCTCTCCTCTGCTGCCATGAACTGACACAAGCTCTCACCCCCTTTTCTCTGCTCTCTGCAATAATGCCCTGAAGTTTGCTGCTCTGGGGTTATAGCATCTGAAATCTCTAGAACAAATAAAATGCATCTTCCTTTAAGTTTTGCACACCAGGCATTTGGGTCACAGAAGTGATCATACTGATTAAAAAGAAGGGATAAAAATAAAGTTTTTTTCCTATATATGAAGGTCTCTAAGAACTAAGGTCAGTTTTCTGCCACCCTATAACCCCATCAGTCTCTATTTTGTTCCTCTTGACTCCTGATTGTTACTGCTGCACTTATAATGGAGTAGTGAGGATCAGGAAATATTTCTTATCCCCATTATCTCTATAATAGATTCAGAGTATAGCTCATTTCATTATAATTGATACAGAGAACATTTCCCTGTGGAACTGAAGACCATAACTTATTTATTTTGCAAGCATGTGTGACTATGTCAAAAGTGTAGAACCAAGATAGAATCATGAAGTAGACCATAATAAGAACTATCAATAGTATACAATACGGTTTCTCAACCTTGACACTATTGACATTTGTGGCTGACTGATTCTTTGTTGTGGGGACTGTCCTGTGCCCTGAAGGATGTTTGGCAGTATCCTTGGCTACTATCCAGTAGATGCCAGCAGAACCCCTCCCACTCTTCCTAGACTCAAGTTGTGACAATAAAAACTGTCTCCAGATGTTGCCAAATACTACTCTATTAAGAACCACTGTCACACAATAATAATAGCACACATATAGAGAATGCTTCCCATGCACTGACAGGATTCTAGATACTTACCTATATTTGCATGTTTAATCTTTAGTACAATGCTAAATATTAAATGCTAAATATTTTACCTATTGAATATATGAGGAAGCTGGAACACAGAGAGGTTAAGTAACTTGTCCGTAGTTATGGAGCCTGTAGATAGAAGAGCTAGCTAGCATTCACACCAGACATTTTACTTTTAGAACCGATGTTCTTAACCAACATTATCTGTGAGGAAACATTTATTAAACTGGAAAAGGAGTATAATTTCAATAGGATTTATTTTGAATGGGAATAAAATCACAATGCTGCTATGAAATACAATTGCATATTAATTTAATGATCTGACACCAAACCATTTATATTTAGGAATTTTACAAATGATTATGTATTAAATATAAGAGGCCCTGGCTTCCACCTTCCGGGAAATTTTATAAATTCCCCTCAGGCATCATTCTGCACATATAATGAGCACTTACATTGCCAAGACAAGAACTTTGTGTGACCTGGTCACTAGTTGCCACTACTTCCTTCTGGATGCTCTTTGATCTACTACCCTATACCTTGCATCATTTGACGAGGTGCCCTAAAGAGCTATGAGACTTATATCTATGGGCTGGTCTTGTAGTCCCAGTTATAGGAAGGCATTCTGGCAAGTATATTTCTACCAAGAGCTAACATGGTATTTTTGACTTGTTGATTTAGAGCAGTTCTAACCCATATCATACACGGAATAAGTAGCTCTGAGCTACCAGAGGTCTACCAGTGACTCTTTTTTATGTGCTTTTATTGATGCAGTATGGTCTCACATCATAATATAAATCATGTTGACAATGCACACAGCAATTAAGTAGTGCTACTCCCAGTCTACAGTGCCTGGGAGTGGCAGGGTTAGCAGCAGGTATTCATTACCCTGTATGTCCTCCTGCTGGTATTCAGGGTGATTCTACAATAACCCTATGTCACAGATTCTAAATGTTCACATGTCAGTGATTCTCAAAAGGAGGTCTTGTCTGTGTCCTCAAGAACTCTTGAGACCATCTCTCTGCAACAAGCACTACATCCATATCCTTTCTTGTCTCTGATCAGTGTGGTTACACTGTGCTCTCCCAGGTCAGTATCCAGCCATGGTGGGAGGAAAGATGTACACTCCTTGTGCAAATGGGATGGCATTTCTTGCTCAGCCCATGAGCCCCTTACCTATCTATCATCTACTCTTTTCCTTGCTGCTGGTGGTATGTGCACATCAGGAACTTAGTTGACATTAAAAGAGATTATATTTTAGGAATGCAGTGAAAGTTCAAGAGAAGGCATGGTCAGTTGATGTTCTACCTTTACACTTTTTAAGATTCTGGGTGATAAATTTAAGATGACCATAACTGTGAGGGTAAGAAGATCTGTATTGCTTTAATACAGTTTCCTAGTTTTATGAGAGTTTGGTATTTTTAATCATGAAAAGATGTTGGATCTTTTTTCTTTAACTGATGACATTCATACCACCTAAGGGAAAAATTCCCATCTCAACTTAGCAGCAAAAAATTGGATTGAAGATTTGACATGATTAACCTTCTAAGCATTTTGAATATTTCTCATCATGGGTATTAGCAAACAAAGCAATTTTTGTTCATTAATGCCCCCCCAAAAAAACCAAAATGGATCTCTTGGAATTTCATTTATCAGAGAATGATCTAATCTGCTTTCTTTCATTAAAAGAAGTGAAAGCCATAGCTGGATTTACATTCCCAAAAGTGTGAAATTGAACCCCAAATTCCTAATACATTTTCTTGATCTGAAACCAAAGGAAAATAAGCTAGTATTTCTCAGTTGATCATCTTCAACTACTACTGATAATGTGAATTGGGAGCTTCAAATATAAGTTATTAAACTGCAGTGCAGTATATTATTAAAAGTGAAATAATGATATTTATTTATAAAAAAAACTCTATGCAACAATCCTATCCATGTTCAAAAGGCACTATCAATTTATGAAGAGATGCTTTCTGTTCTGGCACTGAAATTAAATTAAATATCAAAATCATTTAGAAGATTCAAGGCTGAAATCTGCCTTGTGCCTCAAAATGCAAAATAGAAGTCTGGGCACTTAAGGTTTTTGAAGAAGTTAAGGTGTCTGTTTTCTAGTTCTTAATTACAAAAAAATGAAAGTAATTAATAATTAAGAATATCCATTTTCAATTTTCATCTCATGTTTAGGGTAAAATACAATCCTCATTAGTATAACTATGTTTATCATGCTGTTTATCTCATATTTCAATAAAAACATTTTATTTATTTTCTGACAATTGATTATCTATACACCTGTCCTGCTTCACTAATTTATCTGCTTGGTCTGTAGATGCACTTGAGTTTATGACATAAATATTCAACAAATGGTGGTTGAATTGAATGCATTGTGATTACTCCTAATGCTATGGTTTATTCATTAAATTTTATTTTGATTTCTATGATACTTTAGTCCATAAATAAAGCAATAGCAAAACATTAGCAACAAAACAAAGCCAGCATTTAATAAAGACTCATACAACAGAATTTCAAGTGTTTGTATAGAACAATAAAATAATATTGGATCCAGAGGTAGCACTCAGAATATTCAGAACGCTAATTCTCAATTGATACACATAATATAAGTAAATAAAGATAACAAAAAATCCATTCAAAGGCCCAATATTCATCAAGCATTTTTATATCAGTCTACTTCAAATCATGGCCTAATCTAGAAGAGCAAAAACAGATTCACATCCATCATTGTTCTTCTCCAGTGAGTGAAATACCCAATTGGCACTTTACTAATTCTCAAAAAAATCTCTATTGCAAGCTTCATTTTTTCATATTTTAATGGAAGTTCTGCATATTTACATTGGGGGAAATATTTACTCCACTGTTTAAAGCCTTACTTTTGTCTTGTCCCAACTCACCAATTTTCTCCTGTGTGTATACTCTACCTCAAATCTTTTTCTGAAATGAGGTAAGATATAAATATATATTCTTTCCAAGTCTTCATGTAAGAGAAAACACATGCTATACTGTGACCTTAAGCAACTTAACTAAGACGAACACAGTCTTATGTAAGCAATTTCTATAAGGTTTTATTTTTGTAAATATATTTCCAATGGAGAATTTCAAATCGCCTTCCAGCTTTTACTTTGGTACACAGAAAACACAAAGCTATTATCTAGTCTGAGTTTAATATAAAGAAGCACAAACAAAACCAAAGAAAAGCACAAACTAAAAAATCAACCAGAGACCAAAGAAATAGTCTGCTACTCAAATCCAGTATTTGTCCAACAGTTAATTAGATACATTAAATATCTTTCAAAATGAAATTCCCGATAGTTGTTAAAGATCCACCAGTGGTAGAAAACCGCACCCAAAGAGAAGGAAACAAAAAAAAAAACACATTTTGTCCTGGGAATGTAATGAAAAAGAGGGATTATAAAAGAGAATGAAAAACATGCACTTGAATTCAATCACTCATTTAACAAATATGATGGAGCAACTCGGTGTTACTTGAGAAGCTAAGGATACAAGGGAGTGCCTTGGTACAAGTCCTTGTCTTCTCAGAGTCCATATGCTGGTGAATGTGACACTAATAGTCAATTTTTAAATAAACAAATATAATACAGGATTGGGTAAGTCTGTAAAGAAAATAATGAAGGGTAAAGACAGTCACTGAGAAGGTACTATTTCAGACACAGTAGTCAGATAATGCTCTATAAGATGAGAACTTGAATGAAGAGACTTGAATGAAGTGAAGGAGTATACTATGCAAGAATTTAAAGGGAAAACATTCAAGGAAGAAAGTATTCCAAGAGCAAAGGCCCTGAGGCATGGGAGAGCATGGAGTATTCCAGTGTGGCTCAAGCAGAGTGAAGAAGAAAGAAAAAAGCTAGAAATGAGGTCCAAGACACCATAGGAGCTAGGTCATGCAAGACTGTGGAAGGTTTTATTTTTAAATGGCCAAAAATTCTTTGACATTCCTGCCTTCAAGATGTAGGGTCTAAATTCCCTCCTCCTGGATCTGGCTGGCTTTTGATTGCTTCGATCAATAGCATACTCTGAAAGTAGCAATAGATGCCATTGGAGTCAAGGTCATTAAAAGCCCACATAGCTTCCATCTGGTCTCTCAGATGCCCACTCTGAGGAAAGCCAGATGCCACATAAGAAGTCCAAGTGCACCAGGCACAATTGCACATGCCTATAATCTCAGAACTTTAGAAGATGAGACAGGAAGATGGCAGGTTTGAAGCCAGATTCAGAAACTTGGTGAAACCCTGTTTCACAATAAAAAATAAAAGATGGCTGGGGTATATATCATAGGTCAAATGCCCCCGGTTTCAATCCCTAGTACCAAAAAAAGAAGTACACATATTTAGGTGAGACTGTCAGGCTCGAGAGGCCACATGTAGGTGCTCCTGTCAAGAGTCCCAGCTGATCACAGCCTTCCAGCCACCCTGCCAAATAGCCAGACATGTGAATAAAATTGTCTTGGACCATACAGATCAGCTAGTGGAGTCCTACTGAATGACACCAATTGACTCAATGATGAGCAGAAGAACCAACCAGCCAAGACCTGCTAGAATTCCTAAAGTATCTTAAAATAGTGTTTTTAAGCCACCAAATTATGAAGTGATTCACTACACAATAATGATAACTGGAACCTGGGCCCTGAGGCTACAGTAAGAATTTGTTTTCAAATATGACTATGATGGAAAACCATTGGAGAGTTTGAGTAAGAAAATAGTGTGATTTACTTCTCAGTTTTGAAAAATTCGGGCTGGTGTGTAGAAAATCAATTATAAGATTGCAAGTGTGGATGTAGAAACACTATTATGAGATTCCTGCAGAATCCTTACAAGAGAGGACAGGAGCTTGATTACATTTGGGAAGTAGAGCCCACAGGGTTTGTTGAAGGATTACATGTGGAATATGAGAAAAAAGAGAAGAAACGGGTGGCATGTGAGTTTGGAGCCTAAGCAACTTCGGGAAATAGTGGTAGCAGTTCATACAATAAGAAAAACTAGAGAAGGATCAGGGTTGGGATGATGAAGAGGGTCCTAAATTAATTTTTGTACACATTAAGAATTTCAATGCCCAAATTGATAGAATTAAGTTTGTGAGTCTGGAGTTCTAGGGAAGAAATGATATAGAAGTTGGATGTGTGAATCTGGAGTTCAAGGGAAGAGATAGAGACTAGGATATAATCCAGGAGTCGTCAGCATATAGATGCTTCTAACATCAAGAGAGTGTATAAGATCACCTAGAGAGGTCATGCCCTCCAATGTTTAAAAAGTCAGGAAGATGTTCGAAAAACTAGATATCCACATGAAAAAAAAAATTAATTCAAACTTTTACCTTACATCATAGACAAAATAGATAAAAAAAACTAAACTTTATATATAAACTCATTAAATTCTTAGAGAAAAACACAAGGGGAAGATCTTAATAACATTGGATTCGGCAATAATTTCTTGTATATAACACCAAAGCACAAGCAACTAAAGAAAAATGAAATATACTACAATTGATCAAAATTTTAAAAAGAAACTTGTGCATCAAAGGATGCTATCAAGTGAGTGAAAAGACAACCCACAGAATCAAAGAAAATATTTGCAAATTACATTATCTAATAAGGTACTCAACAAACAAAAGACAAACAACCCAATTAAAAAATGGACAAATGACTTAAACATTTCCCCAAATAAAATATCACTTTATAATCATTACAGTGGCTAAATAAAAAATAAAAAAGAGAAATAACAAGTGATGGTGAGGATGTTGAGAAACCAGGCCTTTCCTGTGTTCTTAGTGGGAAATTAAAATATCATAACCATTGTAGAAAAGTTTGATGATTCCTAAAAAAGTTAGGCATATACCCAAGTGAACTGAGGGCAAGGACTTAAAGAGATACTTGTACAGCAATATTCATAGCATTTTTCACAATGGCCAAAAGGTAGAAAAAAACCCTAAAACATCCACAAAATGTGATGCACACACATATGTATATGTAAAATAAGGAATAATATTCAGCCATGAAATTCTGATACATGCCACACATGAATGAACCTTCAAGACATTATGCTAAATGAAATAAGTCAGATTCCTAAATCTGACTTATTTCCTAAACAGAAAGTTTCTGACTTATTTTCAGAGACAGAAAGTAGGGTTATCGTTACCAGGATCTGGGGGAAGAGGGAATAGAAGTGTAGTGTCTAATGGGTACTAAATTTCAGTGTGGAGTGATAAAATTGTTCTAGAAATTGATAGTGGTGATCACGGGACAAAACTATAAATATACTTAGTACCACTGAATTATACACTTAAAAATGGTAAAGATAGGAAATTGTATGTGTCTGTATATATATTACTACGCTTTTTAAAGGCAGGAAGTAGAAGAGAACCAGCAAATGAGACTGAAAGGGAATAGTCAGGGAAGTAAAACACAACCCAGAAGGGTATATTGTACTCTCGAAACAATTAGGAAGGAAAGAATGACTACCATTTCAAATGCTGCTGAAATGATGGGTTACGTGAGAGCTGAGAATTGATCGATGGGTTCACAAACATGAAGAGTATAAGCTTTTGATAAGAGGCGTTTCAGTGGCAGAGTGAGGCCTGGAGACTTAACCCAGATTGAATTGGATTAAGGAGAGAATATGAGCTGCAGAAATGGAGACAAGAAGTATGGACTAATGTTTCAGGCCATCTTGCTATAAAGAGAAATAGAGAAGCAGGATAGAAGGATGGTAGTTCTAGGGAGGTCTCTATGGTAATGTGCATGTTTGCCACTGGGAAGTAAATCTCAGTTGAACCAAGGAATGTGATTTTATGTCAAATATAGACCTCATTTACATAACAAATAAAAGGCAAAGCAATGCACCCTAGAAAGTAAACAACACTACTAATGTGAATTGTGAACTAATATTTCCAATTAGTCACAAAATTCAACCCCTTCCCAAAAGATGGGCCTATTTCCACATCCACAAACAGACAAGTGTAAAACTTGGAAATGACTCAGGAAAAATCATGAATATAAGAAATTTTGAAAAATAGAAAAACAAAAGGACAAAGAAAGAAGAAAATTTAAGGAAATATTTAATGATCATTTTCATGTGGTTATAGGGCTTTTTCAAGAATAATTTGTTAAAATTATTCACTATATACATGGTACAATAATAAAACTTTAGTAAAGTGACAAACAATAGAACATTCTTGGGAAAGAGAAAACAGCATATTACATATTACATATCACAGCATAAAATTGGAATATTTCAATAACTTTCTGGTTACAAAACCTCTTTGCTGTTTCTTGAAAAAACAGACAAATTTTATTTCATACTGTTCTGGAATTTCTAGTCAATAAAATAAGACATGAGGCTGAAATAAGAGGTATGACAATTTGCAAGCAGAGAATGAATTTTTTATTATTTGCAGAAATTAAAATTGCACATCTAGTTAAGGCAAGAAAATCAATAGGAAAACTATTATAATTAATAATCACATTTTAAAAAGTGGCTAGATGCAGGATAATTATCAAGAAATCAATAGCATAGGTAATAATAGCTAGAAATATAATGAAAACAAAATAGCATGCCCTAAAAATGCCTAGATATAACATAACAAGAAATGTTATATATATATATACATATATAAATACATATATAAATACATATATATATATATATTTCTTTATTGAGAGTAATAAAAAGGACTTGAAGACTTGAATGCCATGTCCCTGGTTGGGCATACATAATCTTGTAAAGATGTCCATTCTTCCCAAATGAGAAGTAATACAATCCCGATCACAGTCTCATGAGGATTGATCTTAATTTTATGATGTGTTTCTGAAATCCATCTGAAAGAATAAGCAGGCAAAAATAACAAAGGAAGCTGTTGAAGAGAAATGAGAGTGGACTTGCTCTGCCAGATATTAAAAGTATTTATAAATCTCAAATAATTGAAATAATGAGACATTGGTAAAAGATTTACAGAGAGAAAGAGCAAACAAAACAGAATAAATAATATAATAACAAGCTCTGGAATGCATGAATATTTACCTTATGATTGAGTAGATATAAGAAACAGTTGAGTAAGGATAGATTTTTCCATAAGGAGTTAGAGTAGAAGTTGACAGGTATATAAAGAAATTATATTAAATTATCATCACATCACACACCAAAATAAGATTCTAATAGATTAAAATATTAAACACAGTCCAACCACATAAAAGTTAGAATATGTATCTGATTTTTATTAAAGAAAGGTTTCTTAAGTTTTCAAGCAATTTTTAAATGACAAAGAAAAACAGCAACATAAAATTTAAATTGACAAACTGACTGAGAAAAATATTTGCAATAAATATGATAAAGTAAAGTTAATATCCATAATATATAGTGAATTCTTAAACATTTATAAGATAGCCCTAAGATATAACATAAAAATAGTCCAAGAACAATCTAAAAAAGAAGAAATGAAAATAACCTCACTGGTAATTGGAAAAAATCAAATTAAATAATACATGTGGTAAACAATAATAATAATAACTCCCAATAGAAGAGGTGGCTCAAGATGGCAGATGAGTAAGAAAGTAAAATACCTAGGAATAAATTTAACCAAAGAGGTAAAAGATCTCTACAATGAAAATTATAAAACATTGATGAAAGAAATTGAAGAGGACACAAAAATGTGGAAAGTCATCACGTGTTCATGGATTGGAAGAATCAATATTGTTAAAATGTCTATATTACCCAAAGTGGTTTAGAGATTCACTGCAATCCCTATCAAAATACCAATGGTGTTTTTCACATAACTAGAAAAAAAATTTTCTAAAATGTTTATGGAACTACAAAAAACCTGAAAGGCCACAGCCATTTTGAGCAAAAGGAACAAAGCAGGAGGCATTATGCTACCTGACGTCAGACATACTACAAAGCTGGAGTAATTTAAACAATATAGTATTGGCATAAAAACAGACACACAAACCAACGTAACAGAATAGAGGGCCTGGGAGTAATCTTATACATCTATAGTCAACTGATTTTCAACAAAGGTGCTAAGAATACACATTGGAATAAGGAAAATCTTTTGAATAAATGGTGTTGAGAAAATCGAATATACATGCAGAAGAATAAAGCTAGAACACTATCACTCACCACTTTCAAAGATCAATGCAAAATGAGTTAAAAACATAAATATAAGACATGAAACTACTAGAAGAAAACATAGAGAGGCAGATGTGGTGGCATACTATATATAGTGGAACTATATATATATGTGTGTGTGTATATATATACATATATATACATATGCATATATAGTCATATTTATATAAATGACACACACATATACATACATATATATATATATGTTTCTCACGTGTGTGTGTCTGAGAGACCATGATGGGGAGAGAAAATATGACTCATCCACAAATCTGAGTGAGGTCATCTTTGCCCTTTCAGCCCCATTCAAGTTGTCAGAGAGAGGACACAGATGTATAAATGACCTGAGACCAGGAGAAGAACCAATTGCCAGCTTATAGAATCATTAGAAATAATAGCCGGGCGTGGTGGCGCACGCTTGTAATCCCAGCATTCGGGAGGCTGAGACCGGAGGATCCGGGTTCGCGGCCAGCCTCAGCTACCTAGTGAGGCACCCCGCAATTTAGTGAGACTCGGTTTCAAAATAAAGAATAAAAAATAGGGCTGGGGGTGTAGCTCGGAAGTAGAATGCCCCTGAGTTCAATCCCCAGTACCGCAAAAAAAAAAAAAAAAAAAAAAAAAAAAAAAAAAAAAAAAAAAAAAAAAAAAAAAAAAAAAAAAAAAAAAAAAAGAAATAATAAATCACTGTTGTTTTAATTTTCTGAACTTTGGGGTTGTTTGTTATACAAAGATAGATAACTAAGACAGGAGGATCACAGATTAGAGACTAGCCTAGGCAACTTATCGAGACCCTATTTCAAAACAAAAAATAAAATAGGGCTTGGGGTGTAGCTCAGAGGTGCAACACTCCTGGGTTCAATCCCCAGTACCACAAAATAGATAACTAATATACATTTCCATCTTTATCTGCCAAATTAGCAAAGAATTAAAAGGATAAAAAGAAAGAACCATACTAATGAAGGAAGAGTTAGTGAAATACCATAATGGGAGTGTAAAGTGATACAAACTTTCTGGAAATGATGTTGCAATATTCATCAAGATTTTAAGTATATTTATATCCTTTTACCAGATAGTTCTCCCTATAGTGTTTTATCCTGCATAAAAGATTTAAGATGTGAACATGATTTATGTTCAAAGTTTTCATTATCAATTTTTTTTAATTTCAGGGGAAATCCCTACATGTTTAATAATAGAATACCACCTTTAAAGCATTAGTATAATATGGATGTAATGGACTTTTATTTAATGGAGCCTGGTCCCTATTGTCAGAAGTTATAGATGAGGAACTAAATATATTTTTATTGGTTCTATTTACCTGAGGAACCCTAATTAATATAATGACCAACTTAAAACAATCCCTACCATTGGTTTACAAATTGCCTTATATCAATCAACAAAAAAGGAGAGGATATTGCAGATATACCAAGCAACTGACATTATAATTAGGAGGTTTCTTAAGTTTCTTATAGAGACAAGTTTTATCCATTCAAATAGATCCAACAATTTTCTCCCCAGTTGGATTGGTCCATTTGAATCTAGTTTGGTCTCTGGCAGTGAATGAAAAGATTTAAAAGAAAAAAAACCCAATGCTAAGAACTCCAACATAGAAATTAGGCATAAAAAAAGGAATGTGTGGGATGAAAGATACCAGAGGTCATTAAGACACACCATTCCCACTTGATAATAGGCAGCTTGTAACAGCCTGCCAGGTATAGGTGTCAAGGCCTTGGGACTACACACCATCATTGGGATTAATTCTCTATCAGGAAAGTCCCTAGAAATACCAAAAGTCTCTTACTTGGCAAGGCTGATAAATGGAGAGCATCTTGTCAGTCATCTCTCTTCTCTGTGACTCATAACCACAAATATCTCCAAAGATATCTGGGAACACATGAGCCCAAACTTAGGCCTTTATATAGATGAATGAATTGCAGTAAATAATAGGAATTCAAAGGCTTAGAGAAATAGGAAACTTGAGGTGGATTTATCATGTGCAACTAGCTTACCCAACCACAAGACTAACAGATTCACCACCCCTAAGTCTTTTAAGTCCTTTTTGGTGGCACTCATCTGTAGTTACCCCAGGGATTTTCTTTTGCTTTAATACTTTGTTAAAGATTGTATATGCCCTCATTCCATAGGTCAGGAAGAATTCTCAAAGTTGCTGACTATATCACTTGCAACTATATGCTTAGGAAGCATGGAAACATTAATAGGATAGTGTTGTGAAGTGAATCACATCTCCCAAAATTTATATTTTGTATTTTGAAGCTTTAACCCCCATATGACTGTATTTGGAAATAAGGACTTTAAGGAAGTGTTAAGGTTAAATGAGATTATAAGGTAGGACTGTAATCCAATAAGATTTGTGTTCTTATAAGGAAAGGAAGAAATACCAGGAGTATACACAGAGAGGAAAAGTAATTCCAGGACACAGAGAAAATGGCCATCTGAAAGCCAAGGATACAGGCCTCAGGAGGAACCAAACATGCTGGCACCTTGATCTTGGATTTTCAGCCTACAGAAATATGAGAAAATAAATTTCTGTTGTTTACACCACCCAGTCTGTGATATTTTGTTATAGAAGGCCTAGAAGACAGATGGGCTTATAAAATCTCCAGGCACACAGTGAGATAAACTTAGACCAAAATTCTATTTGTCATCTAATGACTGCTAGACCTCCACAATGACAGGCAAACCCTGTTGGCATTCTGAATCTCCAGAAATTATCATGAGTTCAATGCATTTCACTTTTCCCTGGCAAAATTATCTAATTTCCCTCTTTATTGCCTATATCTTCTAGGACTTCTGGGGGGGTGTAGTTGTGTTTTGGCAAGCCAGTTGCACATAATAAATACATTTCAATAATGTCATCTTCTCAAGCCTTTGAATTCCTTCTTTTACATCATACCAGGGCATTTTAGCATCACAACTTCATTTCATATAAGCCATTGTTGAGTACAAATTTCAAATTGAACAAGCAGAGCCAGCTGCTGTAATCCAGGATATATGACAAGGATCATTTTGTTAATTAATCCAGCCCAATTTAAAATTGCTTTGATCCTTGTTTTTGATGTGGTGGTAGTGGTGGTGAAGTTTGTTTGCCTGCTTGTTTGTTTGTTTGTTTGTTTGTTTGCAGCACTGGGGATTAAATGTAGGGTCTCACACAAGCTAGGCAAGCACTTTGCCACTGAGCCACATCCCCAACCATGTTGTTGTTTTTGTTTCTTCTTTTGGTAATTATTGTTATTCACCAAAAAACTGAGTCACATTAAAAAATTTTCTGAATTCAATTACTTCATTAAACATTTCAAGGATTACAAGAGGGATCTCAGGGCTGGTACACAAGCTTGAACTCTCCTCTTGTCCTTCCAATTACATTTCAAATATTTTTCAAAAGCCTGTGGTTTCTAATATATTAGATAACTTAAACAAAGTAAACAAATTCCTAGAAACATACAAACTACAAGACTCAAAAAGAAATAAAAAGTGCTAATAGATATATAACATGTAAAGAGATTGAATTAGTAATCAAAACACTACCTACATTAGACACAAGAACTTGAACACAGACTTTTATAACATCATTATTTATAAAGTGAAAATAAGCCTAAAGACCGATGGGTTGATAAAATGTAGCATATCCACACAATGCAATGTAATTTAGCAATAAACAGGAAAGCAACACTGACATATGCCATAACATAGATGAACTTGAAAACATGCTAAGTGAAAGAAACCACTCACAAAATACCACATATTGCATGGTTCCATTTATATGATAATATTATGGGAATTTTATTTAAACTGAATAAATGCTCTAAAATTGATTCTAGTAATGGGGTTTACAACTATGTGTATATATAAATATTATATATACTAATTAAATTGCAGGCAAAGGAAATGATAATTTTTGTAAAGCATAAGATTTCCTTAACATAAATAGTATTTTAAAAATTAACCAGCCAGGCCAGGCATGGTGGCATATGCCTGTAATCCCAGTACTTGGGAGGCTGAGACAGGGAGATGGCAGATTCAAGGCCACCCTCAGCAACTTAGTAAGACCCTGTTTCAAAATAAAAAATAAAATTTACACAGGGATGTGAGTAGAGCTTAGAGATAGAATGCCCCTGGGTTCAAGCCCCAACACACACACACACACACACACACACACACACACACACACACACACAAAATTAACCAGTCAAGCTTGAGAAAACCTTAAAATTGAGATATATAAGAAACCTTTCAATATCAGATATATAATAACTTGGCAATTGAAACATATAACCTAAATTTTAATTTTTTAAAAATGTATTATTCAAGTTATATTCCATTTTATTTTATATATTTATTCATGTATTATAATTATACATCATACATAATTATAAAGTGATAGGAATATAACTGCAAATTATAAAGTGATAGGAATATAAATGCACACATGTGTGAATTGGGGGCAGGGCATAATTCCATCCAAATGGTAGTTTGGGTAGGTATCCTTTACAAATGGCATTTCAGCAAAAACATCAAGGAAGTAAGCAGGTTATTCATGTGGATATCTGAGAGGATATCTGAGGGAAGAGAATTCCAGGAAGGAGGAATGACTAGTATAAATGTCCAGAGGAAAAGCCTATCTGACATACCAGGATGTTCAAGAAATAGAATGTCAGTGTGGCTGAAGTAGATGGTGGCAAAAAAAAAAAAAAGGTAAAATGAGATTACAAGGGCAATGCCTTAATTTAGTAGGACTCATGACAGACCTCAGTCATAGACAAGGCAGACATGTTGGAGGTAGTGCTTGGTTGCTGAGGAGGGGTCCCTTGGGGTGTGGCCTTGGGGGACTATATATAGTCCCCTCCCTCTCTCTCTCTCTCTCTCTCTCTCTCCGTTCATCCTCCATGATGTGAAAGCAGAGCCCTTTACCTTTTCTCTCTGTGCTTCAGGCTGCCATGCCCTGAGGTCCACAAACTTTTTTTTTTTTTTTTCAGTACTGGGGATTGAACTCAGGGGCATTCTACCTCCGAGCTATACCCCCATCCCTATTTTTTTATTCTTTATTTTGAAACCGAGTCTCACTAAGCTGCGGAGTGCCTCACTAGGTAGCTGAGGCTGGCCGCGAACCCGGATCCTCTGGTCTCAGCATCCCAAATGCTGGGATTACAAGCGTGCGCCACCACACCCGGCTAGGTCCATAAACTTCACCCAGTCTAACATATATGGAAACCTGTGAAATCTCCAAAACTGTGAACAAATAAATCTTCCTTCCTCTGAGTTGTGGTCATCAGGGTTTGGGGATCACAGCAGTGAAAATGCTGATGAAAACAGCTTTTTTTCACATGTTAAAATGGACTTGGCTAGAAGGATATGATCCATAATCTGATATGCCAAACCCTTAAACTGAAATCAACTCCCACACTCCATGGACAGAAAGGAAGCTTGCAGTTCTTAATCCACCTTTAATTCATCAGCAAGGTCCTTGTCAGATTGTGAGAATTCTCCCTTATCTACTATAGCTCTCCCTCCTAATAATTCTCAGTGTGTAGGTAAAAGTATTACCCCTGATCACTGTTCCCCTTTGGGTAAGATATGTGTGACAGGAACTGCTGCCTGTCATATCAGACTCCCCTGAGAGCCTCCTCAGAAGGCTCAGCCTTCTCACTGAGTAATTAAAACTGTCATACCAAGTCAGTTAAATGGCACAATACTCAGGAACCACAAAGATTTGCTCAGAGGAAAACATCTCCAAATGAGAACTTGTCTAAGAACATAGTGCTCATCTTTTTTTCCAGGAAATCACAACTATAAATCAATCCCATATTTAAGGATACAGAAAGCTTAATAGCTGCAATAATGGGGAAAATACATGAAAACTCCACAGAGAGATGAAGAGCTCCAACATATAGAAAGATATTTTCAAAGATTGAGTCCTAAACAGTATTTATGGTTGGGAGAAGACCCTTAGAAAATATCTGTGTGCACAAGCACCTAAAATATCATGTCTGATAATTTGGGAGGAAGTAAGTCTTAGGAATGTTCCTGACCAGGAGAATATACTTGGTATATAGTAGATCTTAAATAGTTGTATCTTTGACAAAAGCACAATAACTCTTTCAACTTAACCCCTGATTCTAAACCTGAGAAAATAATCCCTATTTTAGAGTTAGTATTCCCAAAACATTCTTCAGATGTAAGTTCAAGCAGGATTAAGCATAATTATGTTCTAGGCAATATGTTAGATGCTTCAATATAAATTTATCATATTTAGTTCTCACCCAAATGCCATGAGATGGCCACTTACCATTTAATAGATAAGAAAAGTAGGTGTCAGAGAAGTTGAGACTTTTGTCTAAGGTGGCAGAGCTAAAAAAAAGTCAAGTTTTTAATTTGTCTATTTGTTTGTTTAAAGGCCTCAAATTCTTTGACATTTCTCACATCAAAAGAGGGCTGCCTCTATGACTACACTCCTTGATTCTAGATGAGTTTCTACCACAAGAGAAAGATGTAAGTGATGCTATGGGATTTCTGAGGGTAGCTCATAAAAGGCCATTCAGAACTTTGTCTTAGTCATATGAGGCATCCTCAGCCCCTCTACCCTTCCTAAAACTACTGAGATTTCTGTATTCATCCTACAGTGCCAAATTCCTGGTGGTCTAGGGGTTAAAATCTGGCACTTTCATTGTTCATACTTCTCCCTCTGGTTTGGAAAAGAAGAAAAAAATCTCTAGTTCCTCTTTCTCTCAGTCTCTATACCTGATCACCAACCCTTTTTCAGGTGAAGTCATTATTTTCCACAGATATCTAAGCTCACTCACCCTAGGGGTCTGACTGTCATTCTCTCAACACTAAGCAGCCAGCCATCCTTCTCTCCTCTAGGGTTCTCTTCCCCAAGGACAGGATAAGTGCCAGATTGAGGACCTGTCCAAACAGAAAAAGCAGAGCATCCTCAATAAAAATGGAAGCTTTGCAGGAATTTTATTTTATTAAGCCCTTATATTAAATGTATATCATCACCTTAAAAATGGAGCATGTGTATGGGTTGCATTAGAATCTCAATCAGATAGAAATAATTAACTGAATATAGAAAACACAATCCAAAAAAACTATTCTAACACCTTCCTAAAATAAAAGCATGGATTTGGGAGGATCTTTCTGTTTTAGAGACTCTAATTAGGACCATCACATCCCAAAGCAGAGCAGAGCACAGCTGGGGCTGAGCTAAGGGGACCTACATCTCACATTGTAGAGTCTATGGTTTCTTATCTAAGCAGGGTCCAACTTAACACCCAGAAATAGTAGGCAAATATTCTTCATACTGAGAGCTGAGAGGAAATATGAAATTCTCATCCCTAATCACAAAGACTGAGCAGACAGTATCTAAGGCCTGAAATTATATTCAATGTTCATTCATTCGGCTTAAGGCTTTGTTCACCTTCACAAAGATCTTATGAGTTACTTAGTAACAATGGCAGTTCTTGATAACTGCCCACCTCACATTCATTTTCCCCTTTCTTTCTTGTTATTGAAACCCATTTTGAGGAGTGGGGATAGCAATGTGCTCAGAGTCTATTGCAGCTAATGGAGGTCATATTGACCCATTTTAACTTAGACTATATAAATGGAAATTATTAAGAGACGCTGCCAAGAAAGCTTGTTAAAAAGGTAGGCTTCGGCTAGTTACAGTGGCGCATACCTGTAATCCCAACACCTGGGAGGCTAAGACAGGACAATCCCAAGTTTGAGGTCAGCCTAAGCAACTAAACAAGACTCTGTTTCAAAAAAAAGTGTCTGGGGGTGTAGCTCAGTGGTAGAGGGTACCTGGGTTCAATCCCCAGTACCAAAAGATGGGGGTAAGACTTCTAAAAACAAAGACCCCTTTCCTTTTCCATTCTTTCTTCATGGAAGATGGATATAATTTGTGGAGGCACAGCAGCCATCTTTACAAGCCCAAGGACAAAAATAGAATTCTGTACCATGCTGGCAGATCAGGGAGATAGAAGAAGTCAAATTTCTCAGAGCCACTATGCTGGTACTCTAGTCAGCCTACCCTCTTCCAGATGGGGAGCACCCTATTGGGTTAAGCCAACCCTCTAGAGATAGGTTCCTACAAAGGGAAGTGAAATAAACCCCTAACAGATGCAGTATAATGAAAGTTTGGGAAACCATCTAGGGAGTGAGTTTTGAAATGAGCAGGAGAGCTCAGAGGACATATGGACACTAAGAACCATACAGAAGATAGGGGTCCCTGAAAGAGAAAATCATGGAAGTGGAAGGTATGAATCTCTGAACATCAGCTTGTAATAAACAACTTTTCCTAGATTAATAAACAACTTTTCTTAGATTTTGACCTCCATCTAAACTAAATAAGTGGAGAAATAATGCCATGACCTCCCCTAAGTGAGAGAAAATAAAGTCTTTCTTTACAGTATCTTTATGAAATAATAACTTGACTGCTTGGCATGCTGATGCTTAAGGATGATTTTTCTGGGACAAATCTAGGTGAATCACAATTCTAGACAAGAAGCTTTTATAAACAACATAGAAGGCCAAAGGTTTCCCTGAATGATAGCTCCACAGGAACTGGTAGGGGGTATGAATGCACTGATTAAAATGAACACTGAATTGCTGTTTTTATTCTCCTGAAATGCAGTTGTTATTTGTTGGACATCCGCAGCACATAAATTGGTACAAACATTACCTAGGACCACTTGAATATTTTACCAAGAGCTTTTTATTTAAGAGCTGAGGCGTCGAATCACTCTAAAGAGAAAAATATGGTCCAATTTTAACTTCTTATTTAAAATATTCATAGAAATCTTGATTTCTTTCATGAAGAGTTCATGCATAAAATCAAGGGTAGGTCTAGGTTCAAAATGATGGAAATTTTCCTTTAACTTGGAATGATCTGTTCTATTTACCACCTCTCTTTAGGAAAATGTTGCCATAAGTCATAGTATATTTTGTAAATTCTTACCAATAGATAGCTATGTGGGAATCAGATAAGCCACGGCATTTTACTGAAATTCCACAAAGAAAAATTTATCTGCTTACAGCACTTCTCAAACTTCTATGTGCAATGCGAATCATCTGGGGATCTTATTAAAATACAGCCTCTGATTTAGCAGGTGACACCTAAAACCCTGCATTTCTCATAAACTCCCAGGTGGTGATGATGAAGATGGCCCATGAGCCACACTTTGAGGAGCCAGAGAGTAGACCATGGGCCAACTGGGTTGCTCATCAGGATCATTTAGGGATCTTTAAAAAAAGAAATCTTGGACCACATCCCAGCCCTACAGAATCAGAAGCTTCAGGAATGAGGTACAGGAGTTTGTATTATTAACCATCTCTCCAGGCAATTCCTATTCAGCCGTGAGATGCACCTGTCTGCAATGAATAGAGCAGCATGTCTCAGAGAGTAGCTGTGCACCCCCTAACTCAGAATCGCCTGAGGAGCCTGATGACCGTGCAGATACCTCTCTGCAGATACCTCCCTTCTGCTGCCTGGGCACTAGGCAGAGGGACAGAGGGACTGAAAAATAAGGGAACCATACAAAAATGGGAGATTGACGTCACTTCAACTCCCACCTGGCAGGAGTAGACAGGGCCAATTCTCCTGGAAGTGACAGCATGAAATGTGCCTCCCACTGCCTGACCACCTGCACCTCCTTCCTTCTCTTCCTCTCCCTGGCAACTGTGGGAGCCAAGGCTGTCCCTCAGGGGATTCTAGTGGCCCTGGTTAAACAGAGAAGTGAAGAGAGAGAGACATTGAGGAGGGGGGAGAGAAATAAAGTGAAACTATAGGAATTACAAACAACCGTAGGCTGTTTATATTGACACAATCCAGTGGAAATAAACACATGCCTATTTTAATATCTATACTAGCTGAAATGATAACAATGTGTTATTCAGCCAAAAGAATGCATTCCAACTGGATAAAATTGCATCTGTGTGCAGAAAAGGGTCTAGAAGGCTGTAACTTGTATTAATCCCCAAGTGGTGGAATTTAAGATAATGTTTCCCTTACTTTAGTATAAATCTGTGTTATTTGAAAGTTTTACACCAGACCTGGATGATTTTTATGACCAGAAATAAATAATGAGGCTGTTTTCATTTGGGAAAAAAACAAGAGGTAACAGTGCTAAAGTACTGCAGGGGACAGTTTAGGAGGGATACCGCCCCTTCCTTCCAAGAATTCACAAATTCAGTAGTTGGAATCATGGACACTTTCTGAGTTGCAGAGATATCCAGCTAGGTGGCCCTATAACAGCTGTCTGGACTGGGGCTCACTTGCCAGGAGTCGGTGTTGGGTCCAAGATGGATTCCAAATGTATGGTATTGTGTGCAGTTCCGAAGAGGAGCTTAGTGTATTAAATCACAGAAAAGTATCAAGATTAATTAGTATGACTAAAATTGATTTGGAAAGAAATTCATAGGTCAAGGGGATATCGAAAAAGCAACTGTGATGCTACAGAAACATGCCATTCTTTAAGTTATAGCAATAAGATGAGCCCATAGCTTGACAGGAAATTGAGCAAGTAAAGCAGAGCCTGCTTAGTTGGGAATGCCTTGGGTTCTGCACACCTATGCTATTTCCCACTGCTCTTAGTTTTGGTCATACAAAATAACAAATCTTTGTGAGTCCATATTGCCTTGGTCTCCTGCTTAAAGCATGTGAGGGAGAAAACAGATAAAGCCACCTGGAGGGAGACAGAAAGGTCAACAAATGTGAATCACTTCTAAGATTCTGAAAGCCAGGTCAGTGAACCTTTCAGAAACTCCAAGTTTCTAAACTTGTACTTCTACCACCCAGAGCCAAAAAAAAAAAGTTTTTTTTTTAATTTCCTGTTTTTATCCACTTCCATAGCTCAAGTTTCAGCAGGGAACACTGGTACATTAAATACAAATATGAATCTATATACTAAAACACAAATCTTAACCAGTTAGGAAGGCCCTTCTTAACAATGATAAATAAAGGCAGAAAAATGGAAGAGTTCCCACTTTGGAGCTTCACAGTACACTTTGGCCTCAGGCAATCACGGGTACTTTCAGCAAGAACGGGGGAGGAAAAGCCTGACTTCACTTTCATTGAGTTCATTTCCAGCCTTTGTGCTATCTGCTGAGAAACAATAAGATAAAAAGAGAAATATGCCTGGGAGATGGGAATGGGACTGAAAAGGAGGGAGAAGGGAGAAGGAAAACTTGAATGGAGACAAGTTATTGTAATATGTCATGACAAGTGGACCCTGTGGCCAGCTCTAGGTCATACCCTGTCTCCTCCCGGTATTTCTGTTACCTTCACCTGGATATTCCGCAGGTCGAGAGTTGCTGGAGTAGTTACCATGCCTAAGGCCAATCTTACTACTAGAAAAAAGATCAGATTTACTAGACTCACTGCGGTGACTTTCATCAATAATTGAAATCAAAAGAAGCATCTCAAGGGAGAAGTTGAGTGATCAAAATTAGGAGAGAAGAAATGGCACTGGCTTATTTGCCACCAATGCCAATTACACATGAACACTGTTTTGGGCTTGAAAGAATGCTGCATTTAAGAAGCTTTGACTGATACTGATTATTTCTGTGTCTCTCAGGATCACAGATTTAAAACAACTGAACAACTCCCCTGAGAAGTTACTAGATCAGCACTAACTCTACAGGTAGCATCAACCTAAAATATCACTATAGACAAATCATTCTGGGTCAAAATTCTGATGTTTCTTCCTTTTTTTCAGACCTATCAGATGAGATCTCTGAGAAAATGCACAAGAAAATTGTTAAGTTGGCCACTATCTTCTAAAGAATTCAAAATTTTACCAGATTCTTTCCAAAATACAGTACACATAGTATACATGCTTGTGAAAAATGCTAGGTCTCACACCCAACCTTCATTATTCAATTATTATTCATTAATCATGGCTGAAAAGTCTGATAGCAAGAAGCATTGCAATCTTAGCTGTTTCAATTGTGGTCTTCAGGCCAGTAGCATCAGCAATGTGTAGGGGCTTGTTGAAAATGTAGAATCTCAGGCTCCTGCCCAGACCTACTGAACCAGAATCTCATTTAAGCAAGAACTGCAGGTGATTGGAGTGTGCTTCCAAGTTTGAGAAGTGCTGCTCTAGATCCTTTCTCCTGAGGAGGTCATTTACGTCAGGTTCTATTCTTAGTAGGAAACAGGTTGAGAAGGAAAAAGCTCGATAGGGCTGCAAATACTAACCCAGAAAATGTGAAGTTTTTAATGAATATTGAAACTAAGCCAGAAAAAAATGACTTTATAAAAGCTAAAATTAACTTGTACTAAGGTGCAACAGCAGGCACTACAAGGAGAGCCACTCTTAACTATGAAGCTGGGTTTCAACATGACCAGCCACTGAACACTATACCCTTCCCCTTCATGCTTTCAATCTTTTCCTAAAATGCCACATGGTTGTTTTGGCAGAATTAGCTCCCAGATTTGCAGTGGGAATTAGACAGGAACATCTTCTCCTTCCTTTCCTTCAAGATGCAAGGATGGGGGCTGAAGCAGGCAGTAGGGAGCACTTCTGAGGCCAGAAGTAAGCAAAACAAACCAGAAAAGGGGTACCAAGATGTGAATGCCAGAGGGAACATAAGGGCACAGAATTGCAAGTTAGGGGGAGGAAGGTGACACGCTGCCAGGTGCCTGGCACCACAGAGGCATGAAGCAGCAGGGTCTTTCTGAAATTTATTTTTGATTGACAAATAAAAATTGTGTTTATGGTATATGATATGAAATTTTAAAATAGGTATATATTGTGGAATGGTTAAATCAAGCCAGTTAACAAATGCATTGCCTCACATTCTTATTTTGTGTGTGTGGTGAAAATGTTTAAAATTAACTCTCTAAGCATTTTCAAATGCATAATATATTGTTATTAACTATAGTAACCATGATATATTGAGCTCTTGAAATTATTCTTCAGTCTAACTGAAATTTTGTTCTTTGACTAACATCTCCCCAATCTTCTTCCCAGCACCTGGCAACCACTGTTATACTCACTGTTTATAGATTACATATAAGTGAAATCAGGCAGCATTTGTCTTTCTGTACATGACTTGTTTTCTTAACCTATTATCCTCCAGGAATATCCATGTTGTTCAAATGAAAAGATGCTCGTCTTTTTAAGACTAAATAGTCTTCGTGTGTGTGTGTGTGTGTGTGTGTGTGTGTGTGTACTTCATTTTCTTTATTCACCCATTGATAGACTTTATGTTTCTTCTATCTATTGGCTATTGTGAAATATTGCTGAAAGAAACATGGGGGTGCAGATGTCTCTTTGACATATTGATTTCATTTCCTTTGTATATATACCCATAAGTGATACTGATGGATCATATGGTAGTTCTATTTTTAAGTTTTTGAGGAACCTCTATACCATTTTTTTTGCAGTACTGGGGATTGAATCCAGGGGCATTCTACCTCCAAGCTACACCCCCAGTCCTATTTTTTATTCTTTATTTTGAAACAGGGTCTCACTAAACAGGGTCACACTAAGTTGAGGAGGGCCTCACTAAGTATCTGAGGCTGTCCATGA
Organism: Graphiurus murinus; assembly: GCA_004027655.1. Lineage (NCBI taxonomy): Eukaryota > Metazoa > Chordata > Mammalia > Rodentia > Gliridae > Graphiurus > Graphiurus murinus. Next base: position 18,657 of record PVLC010001620.1, on the reverse strand, counting down.
ACCCAGATCCTCCTGTCTCAGCCTCCAAAGTACTGGGATTACAAGTGTGTGCCACCACGTCTGGCTCTCCATACCATTTTTCACAATGGCTATCTCACCAGTGAGGTTTCAATGAGATACTAAGTATGAGACAAGGAAATGATCTCAAGGTGGAGTAGGTTACCATTCTAGATTAAAGCCAGATTTTTGTTTTTTAACCAGCCAGTGCTTGGTGAGTAGACCAAGCTAAAGAACAGGGGAAAGAGCCAATATATTCAGTATAGGAATAAAATGATGACCAGAATTGAAAAAGTATGGAGATAAATGAGTCCAACATCTCTTGACAGTCTGGTGGATCTGCAAGGCTAAAGAGGGATGCAGTCTTGAATAGTACAGTCCAGGGTGGGATGCTCCATGTAGAACCAGATCTCATGAAAACAGCAAAATGGATATTTTGCTGGCAGTATCCTACCTCTGCATCCTGCCTTTCTTTCTTCCTTTCTGCCTCCTCCTCCAAGCCACATTCAAACCCATGGATTAATAGTTTTCAACAATCAATTCCTTTAAATCTATAGGTAGCAACCAACTGATTTGTTACCCTCTTTCAAGGAGATTGAATTTGTGTACACTTTAACAATTGAGCCATCTTCCACACCCCAAACAATGATGCCCCTGAAACCATTCAAATTCATGTCAACAGATGCTTGCTCCATGTATCCCCAAGGCTAGATTTATATGCATGACATTCTGAATGTATAAGAAAGAGAACTTCCATAGCTACATAGAGGAGCTAAAGAAGTGGATGACATAAAATTTTCAAGCCTGAGCTCTTGAGATATTGATAAAGCCAATAACAGACTCAGGGGAAGGGCAATAATGAATTTCTACTAAATGCAGGGTTGTTATTTTAACAATTATTGAATTAGACTGTATTTTAACTTCTTTTTTTTTCAGTACTGGGGATTGAACTCAGGGGCATTCTACCTCCAAGCTATACCCCCAGCCCTATTTTTTATTCTTTATTTTGAAACCGAGTCTCACTAAGTTGCAGAGTGCCTCACTAGGTAGCTGAGGCTGGCCGCAAACCCGGATCCTCTGGTCTCAGCCTCCCGAATGCTGGGATTACAAGCGTGTGCCACCACACCCGGCTTAGACTGTAATTTATCTTAGGCCAAATTTCAAATTTCTCTTTCATATCTTTTTAGTCTTTTCTTGATTAGGATATTTAGAATTCTTCCCAGATAATTTTCATACCTCCTTTTAGTCTCCTTGGACTTCATACCACTCAAATGTCCACAGATTACAACCAATTGGTTCAAATGCCTTGAATTCCAAGCAAAGAGAATTAGTGAGAAATGAATGCCCCAATACTTGAGTGCAGAAGGTGAATGGGCCTTTATCAATGGTAATCCGAATTTGATTTTCCTTATGGATCATGTAGCTTAACCAATGGCATTGAACTATTAATTCGGAGAGGGTAGAAAAAGGAAGAAACACTGCTTTCTCGCTGCTTTCCTAATATCTATCATCTTCATAAGGTTTGTTTGGCACACATAGATGATCCTGGTGGCAGTGCACAACTGAGCTCTGCAGCATGTATTGCCAAATGTTACAGCTCCCGTTTAATGTTCCCCCTCTACATTACTTGTCAAATTAGACATGCTAGTAATATCCATAATTACATGTTGCAAGCAGGGGAGCTGCAGTGTGAAGTGTACTTAGATGCTAATCAGACTTCAGGGAAATCCCTATGAACAATGCACTCAAGCCTCCTCTCACCTCTGGCTTGGAGGCCAGGCATAGGTTCTTTTGTTATACCGACATTTTACCCATAATTTCTAAGTGTTCCTGGTAATTTAGAGTGCTTCTTGAAAGGAGAAATAACAGAAAGCTAATTCCCAGGGGGCCTGGAGAACTATTCTCCAGCTTTACCAAGCTTATGTTGTGTTAATGTTATCTTTGCAGATCACACCAAACATGAAAGTTTAAGACCAAGACTATACTCAAAGATTCACGTGCCTCAACTCCCCATGTAGTCTTTCTGAGACTCTGCTCCACCCAGGCTCATCCCCCAACCCTAGCTATTCCCATTTCTTCTACCATCATGGCTTTCTCTCTCATGCTTTGAATCAATACATATTTATTGAACACCCATTGTGTACTTGGCACTGTACTGCAGGAATGAATGATTCCTATCTTCAAGGCAGAGTAAGATGGAGGACACTGGTACATGGGGAAATTATTCTAAACCATGGAGTAACCACAATGACAACCATACATCCAGCAATTCACAGGAATAATGCAGGGGGAACCCAAGCCAGACTATGGGGTATACACATGCGTGCATGCATATGTGCTCATTCGTGTGTGTTTTGGAGAGCAGGGGGTACAACAGGATGCTGTTAGTGCCCCATGCCAATCTGAAATCCCTTTGAGTTTTCATGCATATCAGGTTCCGGCTGCTTTCACTCCCAGTAGCCTATACCGGATCTCTTTGTTGTAGGACAGCTCTCAAGCTGCAGGGGCCTGCGTTGTCTGTGTGCATGCACAGAGAGCTAGAAGTGTCTGGGAATTTGCTTTCCCAGTGGCAGTTCTTATAACTTGCATGTGTCCATCTCCTTTGCCCCTGATTAAGACAACTCTATATGTAATCTACATTATCTCTAAAAGTCCCCTATGCAATGGTTCCAAAGTTAGTCACCATGGTAATATCCTGTCCTTGTCTGGCCTCCTTTCCTTCCAGACTCTTTTCTCTACTCTCCTATTAGTTTTTCCTGAGAACATCTACTGATAAATCATTTGCACACAAATTCTCATTTTAAGGCCAACTTCTGGGCTCCAAAATGAAGACAGGAAGAATGAAGGAGAGGTCTTCCTTAAGGGTTCATCTAAGTCAGGTCCTGAGAGAATGGAAGCATTTAACAAGATGAAGAAGTTAAGAGTTTTACCCCACTGGGGTAGTGAAAAGGAGGTAATCTGGACAGATATTTCTGGCAACATGAACAAAAGCATGCTGGTGACAAACAGCTGAAATACACAGGAAATTACAAGCACATCCCAGAGCAAGGCCTTTGAGGAAAGAATTACCTAGTGATAAGGGAATAAGGCAAGCACTGCCTCTTCAAGAGTTCCATGCATTTGGTGTACTAAAACCAGCTAGAAGCCAATTGGTAATTATCTAGAAATTGTATGAGCTGACTGTTAAACCGAGGTAACTTGGAATTGACCATAAGAGGTATATTTACATCACCAAAATTAGCAAACACCAAAAATCAAATCAAGGCTTTGTTTTTTTCTAGACCTGGTTTACCAGCATGCCACTTTGCCATACATAGAAGTTTGTTCTTTACTCCCTAGGCAACTATGGGAGGCCACTGCCTATTTTTATCAGCGGATTTTTATAGTCAGATTTATATTTTATATCAAACAACTTGATAGATATGTAATAAAAGATAAGGCCTAGTCATAGCAGACATGGGAAGGTGGAAAACTGAGGAGTTTGTTAGATTGAATGTGAGGATTAATGGACAGGTTAGCTGGGTAGATGGCTGGGTCAGCCACCAACACAACTAGAGAATACAGAAGGAAAAATTGATCTGAGTGACAAGTTTATCTTGGGAAATGTTGAGATTCAGAATTCTGAGGGACTAAGAAATTGCATATAAAGATAGGAATCACAACTTACTACTTAAGAGAAGAAACAGGGTGAGTCCTGGCTAGGCACTGCTGGTTAAGTACATTTTCTCCTCCTTGGTGTGATAGTCTTTGTTGCTGACCACCTAATCTTTCAGTTTCTACTTGTACTCATCACTTTTTAGGCCTCAAGAAGAAGGACACCTCCCCTGAATGCAGAGCTATTCTAGCCAGATGTGGCGGGCTCAGGGCCTAAGTAATTCCCCTTTTTCTGGATTTATAGTTCTCTCCTAAGCATTTAAGGCTATCAGAATATCACCCAGAAGGTTCTTAATATGTTCCCACTTTGCATCTTTGGTTAATAGCCCTCTTCCCCAAACATGACCTTGAACCACAAAGTCAGATATTTATCCTTCAACTCTTCCCTCCCTCAGGTAACTTCCCAGCTTTCCAGAACAGGTAGAATGCAACTTTGGGTTTCTTTAGTGAAGGAGGTGATAAGCCAAATATATGGAGCACTGAACTCAGACTCCCAATTACCCATTCTATTTCCATTCCAGGACCTAAGAAATCTAAGAAAAATAGTATTCTAGCAATGACCTCTCAGTTTTGTGAAGAAGCTCTGACTTTCCCTGATTTCTTTGACTTCACAACATAAGTTTTTAACCTTTGCTTGAACATGTAGTTTTTAACCAAATTCTATAGGTATATCTAAGCAATGTTTAAATGAAGTAAGTTAACAGATTTGTTTAATTCCTACAGTTTTATCACCTCTAGGGCTCTACCTCAACAGTTAGAAGTGACAAAACAAACAGAGACATTTTGAGAATGAATTCTGAAGTCAAACATTAGTGCCTGCCCAATGTAAGTACGGTCAGGAAAGAAACCCTGGAAGCTGCTGAAGTATATTTGTTATATTTAAGTATGAAATACATTGATTTTCTTAAAGTAATGAAGTCTAAGTATATCATCACTTGTTAGACATAATAAAAATGTGAGTTTGCAGAGGTTGTAGGTGACCAAACAGATCACTTTAGCAATAGCTTAATTGTAAAGCTTGACTTTTATCCTTAATGTTCCTTTTAATATAACACTGACATTTAATCAGTCTAAGAAAAGCATAGGGGGAAAATACTCCAAAAAATGCTTTGTAATCCAGAAAGGCTTTCATTTAAAACTCCAGAATCCCTGCACTAAGCATATTTATGTAGAGATCTTTTCCATTTGAATTTCCACATTGTTTTTTAATATCTTGTGGAAACATTTAGAAAAAGAAATTTTCAACACCTAGTTAGCTTTCAAAAAGTAGACATTCTTAATTTCATCTCTATACTTAACTAAAAAAATACAACTGGATTAGGTTTTGCCAACATATCTCAATACCTTTACACAAGAACTAAGATAAATCATGGAAAATTTCATCTTAAAGGGTTCTTTTGGAGTTTAGGAATATAGATGAGATTTATTTCAAACCATTAGCAACATAAACGGAGATTGCTCAAGGGACATAATAATTTTCTTTAAATAAATAGGATATGGCTACATAGTAATAAAAGCACAGGATTCACTTAAACATGAAAACTTTAATACATTTAGAGGTCTTTTACTTTGATATGCCTTATATTAATTTCTCGACTTTTTAAATACATGACGATAACTTGGATTGGAATGATTCTCAAAAATAACATTTGAGAAAAAATATTATGGGGGAGAGAGCCCAACATGGCGTCTGAGTGAAACACCTCTCTTCAGGTGCTGTGAGCTTGAATCAAATCTGCCATAAAAGCAGCTTCTTCGAGAATTGAATTACAGCTTAAGAGACCCCAGAAAGCTGACCAGGGAAAGCAAAGGAGCCCGTCCACACAGCAGCGGTGCCACACCATGGAGCTGCGGCGGCCATTAAGCTGGCCGGCCCGACACGGGGGTCTACTAGCACTGCTGCATACCCAGCGACCAGATGTGGAGTAAGTGACTCCAGAACTCCACATCCTAACCAGGTGGACATATCCCCGCACCTTCCACAGTGACCAGAATGCGTGGTACGACCAGCGTAAGCCCCAATGGAACCACCCCAGCTCACCTCTCCCTCCAGAGCCGGAGCAGTGATTAACTGCACTGCAGACCGTGAATCAAAACTGCCACAAAAGCAGCCTCTTGATGGAAGGAAAGAAAAGCAAAGCAGCAAAAAAAGTGAATGGACCAACAAAAGCAGCTGAACAGAACCCAGGGAGAACAAAGGAGCTGTCATGCGCATACACGTGCGTGCACAGCAGTGCCTCACACCTTGAACCGGTGGCCACCATTTTGCTATCCGCCATCTTGCCAGTCGCCATTTTGCGAGCTGCCCAGACCGTGGTCTATTAGCAACAAGACCTCCAACGATCTCCTGCACACCCAGTGACCAAAGTGGAATAATCGACTACGGAACTCCACACCATAATCAGGCGGCATATCCCCGCATGATCAACAGCAATCAAGAACACCTGGGACAACCATCTTAAGCCTGCAGCGAGGACACCTCAGATCACCCCTCCCACCAGAGCCAGAACAGCAGGGATCTACCACAATGGAGTGAAACTAAAAATCAACTCTAAGAAGACCCAGAGTAACCATGTAAACACATGGAGACTGAACACCACACTGCTGAACGAGGCTTGGGTCATAGACGAAGTAAGGGGAGAAATTTAAAAATTCCTAGAAGCCAATGAAAATAGAGACACAACATATAAAACCTCTGGGACACTTTGAAGGCAGTACTAAGAGGAAAATTTATAGCACTGCCCACATAAGGACAGAAAATCACCAAATAAATAACCTAATGATAGAGCTCAGAGCACTCGAAAAACAAGAACAGGCTAACCCCAAAACTAGAAGACAGGAAATTATGAAAATCAGAGCAGAAATTAATGAAGTAGAGAATAAAAAAAAATACAGAAAATCAAAAAAACCAAAAGCTGGTTTCTTGAAAAAATAAACAAGCTGGTTTCTTGAAAAAATAAACAAGATAGATAAACCATTGGCCAACCTAACCAAAAGAAAGAGAGAATCAACCCAAATTACCAAAATAAGAGATGAAATAGGTGATATTACCACCGACAGTGTGGAAATACAGAGGATCATCAGAAACTATTTTGAAAAAAATGCTCCAACAAAATGGAATATCTAGAAGAAATTGACAAATTGCTAGATACAAAGAACCTTCCTAAATTGAGTCAAGAAAATATAGAAAACTTAAATCGACCAATAACAATCAAAGAGATAGAAACAGCAATAAAGAATTTACCATCAGATAAAAGCCCAGGGCCAGATGGTTTTTGAAGTGAATCTTATAAAACATTTATAGAAGAGCTAATCCCGATACTCTTCAAACTATTCCATGAAATAGAAAGAAACGGGACCCTCCCAAACACATTCTATGAAGCCAACATCACATTAATACCAAAGCCAAATAAAGACAACTCAAGAAAAGAAAACTATAGGCCTATATCACTGATGAACCTAGATGCAAAACTGCTAAACAAAATACTAGCAGCGCACATTAAAAAACACATCAAGAAAAGTATACACCATGACCAAGTCGAGTTCATCCCAGGGATGCAAGGCTGATTCAACATACAAAAAACAATCCACCACGTAATTCACCACATAAACAGAATCAAAGACAAAAATCACATGATCATCTCAATTGATGCTGAAAAAGCATTTGACAAGATCTGACATCCATTCATGCTAAAAGCACTGCATAGGTTCGGAATAGAAGGAACATACCTCAACATCATAGAGGCAATATACAGTAGGCCCACAGCCAACATCATATTAAATGGAGAAAAACTGCAAGAGTTCCCACTAAAAACACGAACAAGACAAGGATGTCCATTATCACCTTTTCTGTTCACCATAGTACTTGAGACTCTAGCCAGAGCAATAAGGCAAGAGAAGGAAATCAAAAGGGTAAAAATAGGGAAAGAAGAACTAAAACTATCCCTCTTTGCAGATGACATTATACTATACTTAGAAGACCCAACAAAGTCAACCAAAAAACTTACAGAACTTATCAACATATTCAGCAAAGTATCTGGATACAAAATCAGTCTTAAAAAATCAGAAGCTTTCCTGTAGGCTAACCATAAAACCACTGAAAAAGAAATCCAGAAAACAATTCCACTCACAATAGCATCCCCAAAAATAAAATACTTAGGGATAAAGGTAACCAAAGAGGTAAAAGACCTCTATAAGGAAAACTATAAAAAGATGAAAAAAGAAATTGATGAAGATCTTAGAAGATGGAAAGATCTCCCATGCTCTTGGATAGGCAGAATAAATATCATCAAAATGGCCATCCTCCCAAAACTGATCTACAGATTCAATGCAATACCCATGAAATTACCAAGGTCACTCCTCACAGACATAGAAAAATCAGTCCTTAAATTCATCTGGAACAACAAAAAGCCCAGGATAGCCAAAGTAGTTCTTAGCAACAAGAACCATGCAGGAGGTATCACAATACCTGACTTCAAACTATACTACAAAGCCACAGTAATAAAAACAGCATGGTATTGGCACAAAAACAGACACATAGACCAATGGAGCAGAATAGAAGATCCAGAAACAGACCCACGTGCTTAAGTCAACTGATTTTTGACAAAGGAGCCAAAAACATACACTGGAAAAAAGATAGCCTCTTTAACAAATGGTGTTGGCAAAACTGGTTAACCATATGCAGGAAACTGGAAATAAACCCCACTTTCTCACCCTGCACAAGAGTCAACTCAAGGTGGATCAAAGACCTGGAAGTTAGGCCAGAGACCTTGCAGCTACTTGAAGAGGGCATAGGACCAACACTTTAACACATAGGCACAGGTAAAAACTTTCTCAATGAGACCTCAAAAGCACAAGCAATTCGAAGGAAGATCAATACATGGGATTGCATTAAACTGAAGAGCTTTTGTGCAGCGAATGGAACTATCAAGAACCTAAACAGAGAGCCTACAGAGTGGTAGAAGATTTTTGCCAGTTACTCTTTGGATAGAGGTCTAATATCTAGGATATACAAAGAATTCAAGAAAATCACAGCCAAGAAAGCAAATAACCCAATCAAAAAATGGGCAAAGGATCTAAATAGACACTTCACAAAAGAAGAAATACACATGGCTAATAAATGTATGAGGAAATGTTCCACATCATTAGCAATCAGAGAGATGCAAATCAAAACTACCTTGAGATTTCACCTAACCCCAATCAGAATGGCTATCATCAAAAACACAAACAACAACAACTGCTGGCGAGGATATGGAGAAGTGGGAACTCTAATACACTGTTGGTGGGATTGCAAACTAGTGCAACCACTTTGGAAAACAGTATGGAGGATCCTCAGATGTGTTGGAAAGAACCTACCATATGATCCAGCAATACCACTTCTGGGTATCTACCCAAAAGAATGGAAACCAAACTATCAGATTGACGTATGTGTATCTATGTTTATAGTTGCACAATTTACAATAGCCAAACTATGGAAGCAGCCAAGATGTCCATCGACAGATGAATGTATTACAAAACTATGGAATATGTACACAATGGAATTTTACTCAGCCATAAAGAAGAACAAAATCATGTTATTTGCAGGGAAATGGAAGGAACTGTAAAACATTATGTTAAGTGAGATTAGTCAGTCACAAAGAGTAAAAAAGAGAATGTTCTCCCTAGTATGTGGATGCTAGGGAGAAGATGGGGCATAAGAGGGTCTCCAGATGAAAAAAGAGAAACCCTAGATAAGCAAAGAATTTGACTTAACTGAAGGTGATGGACAGGGGTAAGGGGTGGGGGGCATCCTAATGCACATGATGTACTTTGTACTTTCACAAATATATCAAAGTCAATTACTAAATTGAACTTGAGAAGGAGGGAGGGTGAGGGAATTGGGGAAGGTGTTAAATGAGAAATGTATGCATATAAGCTTTTATTAGCTTGTACCTAACAAAGATATATGATTACAATGCACTAATGAATAAAAAAATAAAATAAATAAATAAAAAATATTGTGATAAAAAATAACATTTGGATATTTGCACTTGAATTAAGGGAATATTGATCAACTACAAACTGATTTTGGCTGTAGTTTAACGTGTTTGTATTAAAAATAGTTATTTCATAGTCATATTATATATAATACCTTTATAAAGATACAAACTTCTCTTGTTCAAAAATAAAATGAAAAGATGCAAACCAATGCAATACCTAAAATGAATCATTTTATGCTAGAAATTTCACTTTATTTCTTCATATGCAGATAATATTTGAAGAAAAACAGTAGCTATGGCATAAGGAAAACACCATGGGCTTCAGCACAAACACAGCTGGGCTTGAGAGCTTGCATATTCACTTTTCAAATAAATGAAGAAATTAATATTAGTGTTTAATTTTGAATTAGTTTCTTAAATTTTCCCTAATTTTTTTCTTATACATAAAATCATGAAAATATTGCTTTGAAAATTTAAATTAATTTAAATATATTTAAAGCACCTGGCATGATGCCTAAAACATAGGAAATGTTCAGTAAATAATAGCTATCCTGCTTGAAAACTTCAAAGGCTCCACATTGGCCTCAAATTACTTAACATGGCTATAAAGATCTTTCATGACCTGGTGCCTCTTACTTCTGATGTCTATCCTCCTCATGCTCTTCACTGGTGATCTTCAAAGTAAGGCACGTGGACACCAGGGGAGAGATAGCTATCACTCAGCCTGTGCAGGCAGAAGACTGGAACTGCTAGAAATTTGATGCCTCCTAATAGCCTTCAATCAATGAGTGGGTATTGTTAAATACTTCAACTTCATTATCCCTCAAAAGGGATAAGTCTGATACATTGCTCAAGGACTGTGAAGGGTCTGAGATTTTACCCTGCCTGCAAGCTTGCAGGTTAACCTGCCACAGTTTCATAATGCTGGCAGAAAACATGAGATCCCTGAGTCAGAGACAAAGGACTTTCTTGCTCATGGAATAGCAGACAGCAGGAGCTTCTTGTTTCCATTGGTTACCTTGACATCCCAATCCCATGAGGGTGATGTGGAGGAGTCTAGGTGGATGCTATGCACACAGTGGATCTGTGTCATAGCTGAAGAACTCCAAGCTTAGGAATCCTCAATCTTAGGGCTACTAGCAAACCTGCCCAACCTTTGTCCCAAAGAAAGACTTTATTTTCCCGGTCACAAAACTAATCTGCTCTCTGCTCTGGATGGAAACATGCTCTCTATATTCTAAGTCTGTTTGCATGCAAATACCCTTGAAAACACAGTGGAGAACAACAGCTATCACAGGATGTGTAGAACCATCATGGAGAATTGTCTCCCAACAGTGTGTTCCACATCATCACACTTCCCCAGCAGGACTGAGCTCTAGTAATCCACAATGGTTACTCCCTTGATAGTGTATCTTTTATTGGCCTCCTTCCCCTCTCTGTCTCATTTCTCCACTCCATAAGAGTGGTTTCCTAAGATCACTTGGCAAATAAATAACTTATAGCTACCTAAACAAAATTAGTATGTTATTGGGAAGAAAAGAGAAAATGGATGGTAGATAAGTCATGGTGCAGGTCTACCACAACTTACTTACATTTCTCCCACAGAAATTAGAAGCATTTACTTTAGGCATTGTAATTCACCTAGACTAAGAAAGTAAATAGAGCTATTTATCTTGCACTTATTCATGATACAGTTTTAATTGACATGCATTTTGCAGGGTTTCCTGAACAGCTAATTAATTTACCTCATTGGCATAGATAAACTACTAAGAAACTCATCAGTCCTAGTGCTTACTCAAAAAGATGACCAATTCATGGAAGAAAATGCACTTTATGATATCTTCTGATTACACACACACACACACACACACACACACACACACACACGTATATGTATGTATATTCAGATAGAATTTGGTAACCCTATTAATATTCTTAAGAAAAAATATTCCCTCATTTCAAAGGCTAGGATGTTCTTTAAGTGACAATGGTGAAGATTCACTTTAATTGTACATATATAAAATCTAGAAAGATCATGTTTTAGTGGATAGCTATAGTTCTAGCCACAAACAAAAATAAGGATGTTTTCAGTTTGTTTCCCCAGATGGCTTCTGGCTTTCTCAGTTCCAATTTTTATCCATTTTACATCCTTCAGTTTGGGTCCTGATGCTCTAAATGTCAAGGTCTGTTCTAGTGAGAGCTATGTTACTGTGTCCATAAAACTGCTTAAGGACGATGCTCTAGTGCCATAGTTTCACAAAGTGGGTGATTCCATCCCCTGGAAAGTGCTGGAACAAAATAGAGAAACATGAAAGAATACAATTTTTTTACTGCCTCTTCCTGTTTATTCTCTTAAAAAGAAAGTAGATTTCCAGGGGGTGCTGAGGATTTTTTTTTCTAAAAAGGGTCAGTAAACCAAATAAGTTTGGGAAGCTCTGTCTAATCCATTCTTCTCCAAACTATAGTCTCTAGATCAGCATCATCATCATTACCTGAGAACTTATTAAAACTCTGGAGGTGAGTCCCAGCCTCTTTATCAAGTCTTCCAAATGATTCTTACACACACTCAAATGTGAGAACCACTGCTCAAGAGTCTCACCCAAAGTTCTGGCTCAAGGGAATTCTTAATGGCTTCTAAGTCAAGGAAACCAGCTACCAGCAACCTGATAACAGAAATCAAATAGGTTCAAAAACAGGTTTTGATTGTGCTAATGGTGGATTGCCTCAGAGGTTATATCCTAAAGTCTATGAAGTACAATATGGGCCATTGAATCTTCCAGTTTTTGCTTCTCCTTTAATGTGCACTTTGAAGGGTTGTAGTGTTTGAGCTGTGTTTTGTCCCATAGGTGACATTATCCTCATTTCATAAAGTGACATTCACATCTTCGAAAAGGTCTCTCCTGATTAACCCTATCTTCCTCTGATGTGGCATTTTACTCTGTGACTTGGTGTCTTAACATTTGCATATTCATTTTGCATGACATTAATCTGCATTCAAGCCACATGCTTTGAAAGTATTCTCTGAGTAGGTTACATCCATCTGTCAGACACTCAGCATAGACCAAGATTTTTCTCATCTCCTCGGATCTATTTGGTCTCTGTGCCTATGTAGGTCAGTACTATGCCAACCAAACAGTGATTTGTATGTATGTATGTATTATGTATGTATGTATGCATGAGTGTGAGTGTGGGGGTTATCTTGGTACCAAAAATCTTTTTTAAAGAGAAGAACTAATACAAATCATTCAAATCATCCTTAAACCATGCATCCATAACCAGGTTTCTCCAACCTCCCCACTCTCTTCACGTTGCCCTAGCCACATCATCTACAATGAATGAAGTAAACTTTAAAAGTCAGGGAGGCCAATTTATCTTCCAGCTGACCAGTCAGAAGGACAAGCATGCTCCTCTGTGGTGTCCACATGCTGAGATCTGGGTCACTGCTTCAGAGGAGAAGAGAGGCTAGAGTAGTCAGTTGCCCCCAATTTGCCTGGGACTGAGAAGTTTCCCAGGATGCTAGACTTTGAGTGCTAAAACAGGGACAGTCTTGGGCAAATTGGAGCAGTTGGTCATCTTTGTTGAGGCATCTAATTCAGAAGTATAAAGAGTTAGCAGGCTCAGCTTTTATATTGTTCCCTTCCCACTACACAGGCCAAACAGCCAATGACACAGCACTATGATCAGACTTTCCCAAATCCTCTGATCAAATTCTCTTCAGGGCTATTGTGAGCCAAGTTGTATTGTGTACAAAATGGTCAGCTTCCCCACTTTCCCCATTTTACATTTTTCTTTATATCTCTGCTCTTCTCATGCCCCACAGTTCCCTGAGCCTTTCATTTCTTGCCTCTCCCAGCCCTCCTATCAAACCGTATCTACATGAAGTTAAACTGATGGACAAGAATAGTGGATCTTAAATCTGGCCGCATGTTGGGAGCATTCAGCCTTCTTTTTTATACTTTTATGCACGCATTGTAATTATGCAACATAGTGAGATTCAAAGCGATAAGAACATACATGCACACAGCACTTGGTATGTTTCCTTCTGGATCCTGTCTCCCCCCACCTCCCCATACATGTTAGTGAAATTGGTAGTGATACTTTCATATATGACATAGCATTATTTACAGTATTCCCCTCAACATTTCTCCTTTTTCCCCTCTACCTCCCTCCTCTAATCCCCAACCACTATTCTATAGACTGCTTTTTTAAAGTCTGAGTGCCTGAATCTAACCAGCAAAGATTCAGATTTCATTGATCTTCAGCAGACCTAGAGTTGGTATCTTTTAAAAGCTCCCTTGAAGATTCTAATTGGAGGCTATGGGCAAGAGCTACACTGGAGAATTTGTTTTCAAATGTTGCCCCATACTAGAAGCACCTAGGAAGCTTTAAAAACTGCTTATGTCTAGGCTGTACCCCCAGAGAATCTCCTTTAATTGGTCTTGGACATAGTCTGTTCTGAATTGGTAAAAACCCACTAGAAGATTCTAATGTGCAGCCATTTTGAGAACCACTAAACTGGCCTTGCTACTCAAAGTGTGCTCCACAAGCCAGCTGCAATATCAGGGCCCTACACTAGATCTAATGAAACCAAATCCACAGTGTAATATGACATCCCAAGTGATTCATATGCTCATCAAGGATTTAGAAGCTCTTCTTTAGAGTATTACCCCCTCCCAGTGCACATAACAAGAACTAGAACCTTAATCAGAAAAGGAGTGTTCAAGTGGAGAATTTTAGGCTTCAGACAGAAGGTAGGAAGCATTTTGGTAAAAGGAGGGTTTCCCCAGTCCTCTGAGTCATGTCCCCAGAAACAGTCACCTACTCCTCCCACTCATAAGAACATTCTGGTGTTATTAAATGTCAGCTGCAGATATACATCTGGCTATGAATCAGCTAAGGGGAAACAGATACCGGAGGGTTGTTGCTGATGTTTGTGCATTCTGGAAATGGCTAGCAGAGTTCAGGAACTAGAATTGGAATCAAGTTATCTGTGAGCATTGTTAATTTTAAAAAGAGATATTTAAGTTAAATGGGCCCTGTCCCACATAGAAAACAGAGTATAGGGAAGGAGGAATGACCCAAAGCATTATAGAGATTAAAATAACCCAAGTTAGAAATTATGTTTATCAAACGTTTCCATGTCTAACATATTGAATACTCCAAATGATATAAAAATAAGAACCTAAGCATAAAATGATGAAATTAGTTTAATAAGAAGAAAGTATTATTTAATTCCTGGAGTTGAAGAACTCCCCAATGCCTGACCTGCACCTCCATCATAATGCAGTACCATTCACTTCTTCCTTTTATTTAGACTTGTTCAGAATCATGCCCCATTACCCAAATGCACTGGCAAAGGATGAAAATGAAAAAGCACTGCTCTGAATCACCAATGGATTTATTCAGAAAGGTCCCTTGAAGGAGCAACAGGCCCCCAAATTTCGCTTATGGAACCAAGATCAGGGAGATGTCTATAGGAGTGAAATGCAAAGTAATTCTGTCTTCAGGAGTGGCCTTCTAGGTAGAGTACCCAAATTCTTGTACCCTAGATTCTAATCTTAGGATAGTTTACATAATTCACTCTAAGATCATCAGTGGTATTCAGGACGAAAGGTTAACCCTATGACAATTAGTCAAATGGAAAGCAAGTGTCCTGAATCCCAGCAATTTGTGCAATTCCAAATGGATTTCACAAGAAGCAAAAACAGAATTAACCTCATATCCTCAAGAATCCAAGGAACAATGGACACCACACTAGAACACACAGTGCTATCTTAAAGATAGCATGTTTTAAAAATCCAGTTTAGGGGCCACAAAAGAGGAAGTTTGAACCTACCAATTTAAACGCATCTGGGAAAGCACTACCTCTGACTTGACCGATCACCTAGGCATTCAGCACTTACTATGAATTCAGACTATATTTAAACAACAAAAATAATGTAATAATTTTATATCATCATGGGCATATCTGGAGAGCTTGTTAGCAATTTGGACTCTATGCCCCACCTGCTGAGTCAGAATCTGCACTTTGTAAAGAATACCCAAATGACTCATATGTTCATGAAAGTTTAAGAAACACTGTTCTAGAACAGTAATTATTAATTGTGGCTGCATATGTAAATTACCTCAAGACGTTTTCAACCTTGCAGATAACCAGGCCCCACCCTAAACTAATTAAACCAGGGTTTGGGAGTAGGACTTAGGCAAATCTGTGTTTTAAAAGTTCTTCAGATATTTCTGATGGGAAGCTAGATTTGAAAGTTATTGACAGAATATATAGGAGGAAAGGGCTATTTTTCAAGGTATCATTCTATCTCTATTTCTATCTTTAGCTCTATCTTTCTGAAATATAAATATCATAAATATGTTAAGTTCATAATTTAAAATAAAGGTTATTTTCCTTAGGCATCCACATGGATGTAACATGGACATGTGTCCCTGCACATTATCACTTCATGCTACTCAATAGATGGAATAAAAATAATAATAATAAAACTATGTCCTATTGGCTCTACCCAGAATGCTCTATGTGATCTTGATAAGTCACTCTCTATAGGCTTTGATTTTGTCTTTTGTCAGATATGCATAGTCTTATATACCCTTTTTGCTTTTCAAGGTGCTTGATTATATGACAAAAGGAAGTAAGGTAATCAACTGTTTTTGTTTTAGCCCTCAAAGCCCCACATCCTGGGATACTTCTCTATCACAGACATAACAGGATGATTAGTCACCTAGGAGTAACCAAACTGAACCTTTAAGATACCGCTAGAGGGCTTTTTTTTTTTTTTGAACTGAGATAAATAATTTTATGGATATTGTTTTTTTACATTAAAATAATGGCATTTTATTTTATTTTTATTTTTCTTATTATTCGTGCATTGTAAGCATACATCTTTGTTAGGTACAAATTGATAACGACATATGTGCCCACATTTCTCATTTGACCCCTTCCCCAAATTCCCACCCTCCTCCCTCGCTCTCCCTCCCTCTCAAGTTCAGTTTAGTGAGTAACCTTGATGTACATTAGGGTGCCCCCCCCGGTCCATCCCCTTTGGTTAAATCAACCTCTTTGCTTATCAAGGGTCTCTCCTTTTCCATCTGGAGACCCTCTTATGCCCCATCTTCCTCCTAGCATCCACGTATTAGGGAGAACATACGCTTCTTTACTCTTTGTGACCGGCTAATCTCATTTTCCAGTTTTCCAATTGCATCCATTTTCCTGCAAATAACATGATTTTGTTCTTCTTTATGGCTGAGTAAAATTCCATTGTGTACATATCCCATAGTTTTGTAATCCATTCATCTGTCAGATGGAAATCTTGGCTGTTTCCATAGTTTGGCTATTGTGAATTGTACGGCTATAAACATAGATACATATGCGTCAGTCTGATAGTTTGGTTTCCATTCTTTTGGGTAGATACCCAGTAGTGGTATTGCTGGATCATATGGTAGGTTCATTCCCATTCGTCTGAGGGTCCTCCATACTGTTTTCCAAAGTGGTTTCACAAGCTTGCAATCCCACCAACAATGTATTAGGGTTCCCACTTCTAAAATTGCTCCTGGTTCCCAAGGAAAGCCTTTTTGAGGAAATCTCCAAATGGCCAAGCCAATTGGAGATCCAAAGAGTAAAAATGGAGAATCTATCAATTTCTCTTAGACCAGAAGATCCCCTTGGAAAGGATAAATTTTATTAGAGACTCTCATAAAAATCCAACTAGCCACTGGGCATGATGGCACATGCCCATAATTCCAACACCTGGGAAGCTGAAACAGGAGGATCATAGGTTTGAGGCTAGCCTCAGTAACTTAGTGAGATCCTGTTTCAAAATAAAAATAGTCAGGCTGGAGGTATATCCCAGGAGTAGAATACTCCTGGGTTCAATCCCCAGTAACACACACACACACACACACACACACACACACACACACACACACACGGAGAGAAACCCAACTAGCCATATTAGTTTCTACAGACTCAGACCCAGCCTAGCAGGTAAGAATGTTAACAGTATAAAGCATTCCTTATAGCCTGAAGCACCATCAGTAGGAAATTGTAAAGCATAAAAAAATTGTATAGAAATTTTCCAGTTCTGCAGAAAAAGAAGTCATAAGCTTCACATTTTTTAAGCATGCCTCCAAGCTGGCATAAGATCATGATCTGAAAAGCACTGCTTACTTCCTGAGCTCTCAAGGAGGGGGTGGTATGTGTATACAGGAGGCAGTAGAACCTTTCAACTGTAAAGAAAAGATATTTATGTGAGTCATTAGTACAAAGAACCACCTTATGGATCCCCAACTAAGAACTGTGAAAAAATCTTTCCAAGTTAACACTACAAAAAAACTCATGATCTAATGGCACTGCTAGGAGCAGTTTTTCATTGCATTCTGTAAACCAAACCATGCCTTGTTTTTTAAACAAAAGTTCTAACCTACATTGAAGTATTGCAGTAGCCTCCCAACTAGTTTCTTGCGCTCACTTCTCCCCACCTTTGTTCAACTGTCTACTGTGTAATTTCAAGTAAAACATCACCACTCTTGCCCAAAAACTCTCAGTAGCTATCCATTGGCATCAGAATGAAGAACAAAACCTTCAGCAAGGCCCACAGGGCCCAGTGTGAACTAACCCCTACTTTCCATCCAGCCTCATCTCTTACTTCCCTCACCATGGCCAACCAGACACAAGAGTTCATCTCATTTAATCTCTACACAGTAATCAGCCAGTTCCATCTTCAAGTGTTTGGGGGGAAGCACTCCTTGCACCACCACCCCACCCAGACTGAGTCTCTCATATATATTCTCATAATAGCCCTTTCCTTTCCTTCTAGAAACTTCACAGTCTGTAATTACACATCTGTATATGAATATTCAACTCTTTCTCTTCCTACAAACTGCAAACTACATTGACACAGAGGTGATTTTTTTTCTCCCTTTTGTACTGCCCAGGGCTTACCATATTGGCATACAGTAGACTCTCCATGTTTGAGGAAGGAGAAGGAGAAGGAGAAGGGGAAGGGGAAGGGGAAGGGGA
>PVLC010001619.1:122691-136932 GCA_004027655.1 Graphiurus murinus | reverse complement strand
CCCCCCCCCAAAAAAAAAAAAAAAAAAAAAACTACATTGAGAATCTATCTAACTCCTTTTGTCTTTCCTTTAGCTGAAGCTAAAACAGCACATTCCCTGGGAGGCTGAGAATCTGTGCAGATAAATTCACCACTTCCAAGCACTTGACAAGGGTTGACTTGTTCCCACTTAAGTTAACACCCCAGTGCTTGGGTCTCTTGAGTCTCTGCCCTAACAACAACAACAACAAAAAATATATATATACATACACACACACACACACACACACACACACACACACACACACGCATATATATATGAAACATCAGTAAAAGCTAACTTGGAATTCATTGACCTAATCTCTATGATCAGCATTATAAATCATTTTAAGATTAGTACATTTTGGTGTTTGTTTTTATTTTTTTGTGTGCCTATTAAAAATAGAAACAAGCAGAAATGTGCCCCAGGGGAGGCTCCCAGCTGGCTGGGACCATTGGAGCTTTGTCATCCAGGGCTCCACTGGGGGCTAAAGGGGCTGGGATTAGGGGGAAACCAGCAAATGAGCTCAGAAAGGCAGGAACAAAGGCCGAGCAGCATGATCTCACCTCACAGTGCCTGAGGGACAAAGCCTGGCCAGGCCTTTCTGAGCTGCTCCAGTTCAGTCCCTGCCTTTGTGACCACAGCTTAGCAGCTATGCAGGTGATGTGCAAAGCACTTTCACGTTCATTAACTTATTTGATCCCCTCAACTCCGGGCAGGATGTATACTCAACCCCTTTCACCAAAAGAGAAAGCAGAAGCTCAGCTTGCAAGCCACAGTGACCCAGCCAGGACCCCCACTGGAGCCTCCCAGTGGCTTCTAGGCAACCCTCCCCCCAAGCTTCTAAATAAAATAATACTTGTGAATACTTACTGAGGGCTCTGCAAAATGTCTTACATGAATTATTAAATTCAATTCCCCCCAATGAACCATGAAGGTATGTATGAGTGGCATGTGGCTGCTGTAACGAGCTACCACACACATGAAAAACAGAAAATTGTGACAGCCCTGGAGGCCCGAGGTCCAACCTCAGGCTCACTGGGATAAAATGAAGGTGTCAGCAGAGCTGGTTCTTTCTGGAGTTTCCTTTCCTTGTCTCTGGTAGCTGCTCTATTCCTTGGTTTGAGGAAGCATCACTCCAACCTCTGACACAAATATTTCCAAATCTGTATTTTGGTTCCATCTGCACATTCCCTTCTCTTCTGTGTGTCTGTGAAGTCTCCCTCTGGCCCCCTTTCTAAGGAGCCTCGGCAGTTGCATTCACAGCCACGTGGGTAGTCCCAGTAATCCCCTCATCTCAAAATTGTTGAGCTAATCATGTCTGCAAAGACTCTTTCCAAAGGAACCAAAATCTGGAGGCCCCATGGAATTAGAACATGAATTTCTTTGGGAAGACCATTTTCAGCCTATTACAACTAGAGAATGTTAGTCTCCCCATTTTTTAGAAGGAGGAAACTGACACATAGAGGCATAAAATCTTATGTCCAAGATCATGCAGCCAGGACAAGGAAAACTAGGATTTAAACCCAGTCATCCTGACCCCAGACCCCACCAAACCATACTTTCTTCTTAACTTGCCCATAAATTGGGCAACCTTCTCAGAGAAACAAAATGAAAGACACCTCCAAGGAGAGTCTGATCACTCGCCAGCGACTTCAGATCTGCAGTCAGAGGTGGCTACCTTTCCACCCAGTGGAGCCTGGTATCCAGGGAGCTGGGCTGCCTCCACCTGCTTTTGTGCAAAGTGGCTCACCTTACTCTGGGATTACGTTAACCTGGTCTGAAGGGCTTTCCTCTAGGGAACCACATCTCGTTTTCAGAGACCTATTCTACAGGCTTGGACGCTCACCCTCACCTGGGCTTAACACAGCCAGGTGCTTCACTCTGCAGTGGATCAGGGGACAAATCTCGATCCTGGTAGAACCAACCCACGAGTCCCACCTCAAGAGAAATCACTTTGCTTTGGGGTTACTTTCCTATAAGAATGTATTTTCAAGAAGATCGAATGCTCATGTATCTAATAGAACCATAGCCACTTTCGCTCCAAGCCAGGAGCAGGAATCCCAGGGGGACTTGACTTTGCAGCAGCTTCCAGATGTTGGCACCCAACTAAGAACTCTGCCCGGGTGCAGAGGGGTGAGAGGAATCAGAAACAGAGAGAATGATTTCCTTACAATATGATGGGCAGGAACCTCATACACTGTACCCCTCGGCAGTGTCTCGAAAGGAGGTCATTCCCAGGCCCTCTTCCTGTGTCTCCAGTATGGACTTAGAGGAAACAGGCCCCAAAGCCACGGGCCTTGTGAAGAATGGCATGATCCTGCACACTGACCAAACCTCGGGCCTCAGATCCGGTAGGAATTGACTGTTCTTGGGGGCCACTCATCTTCCAAAGCTGCAAAATAAAGCCAAAGCCTGGAGTGGTGGTGCATCCCTGTAATTCCAGTTATTTGGGAGGCTGAGATGGGAGGATTGCAGGTTCGAGGTCAGCCTCAGCAAGGTAGCAAGACCCTCAGCAACCTAGAAAGACCCTGTTTCAAAATAAAGAAGGGCTAGGGGGTGTAGCTCAAAGGTAGACTGCTCCTGGATTCAATCCCCAGTACCACAAAAATAGATACATAAATAAAATAAAGTTGAGCCATCATCAGCTGGGTGCAGGCACAGTGGTCTATAGCTACAGAGTTTCTAAAAGTAGATACGGAACAGAAATGTTGGATGAGGACAACAAAAACTAGGACAATGGATCAGGAAGCACCCCAAAACAAGGTTAAGAAGAGTCATAATGAGCCTGGGGGGGTGGCGCACGTTTGTAATCTCAGTACTTGGAGGCTGAGACAGGAGGATCACAGGTTCATGGCCAGCCTCAGCTACTTAGTGAGGCACTTCGCAACTTAGTGAGAGCCTGTTTCAAAATAAAGAATAAAAAATAAGGGTGGGGGGTGTAGCTCAGAGGTAGAATGTCCCTGGGTACAATCCCCAGTACTGCAAAAAAAAAAAAAAGAGAAAGAAAAGTTATAATTATTTAAAAGTGCCTCCTTGGAGGCAGAGGACAAGGTCTCCAAGACTGAGATGAATGTTACACACCCAGAAACAAAAAATAAATAAATAAAATAATAAAAATTAAACCAACTTACAAAGCCTTGAGGCGCCCCCTGCAGGCAGTACTCAGTAACTTCAGGCAACTTCCAAAGACAAATCGATCACTCACCATACAAAATTCCTGCATACTGCCCATTAGTCCTTTGGGGGCAGGATCCCCACTGGATCATTTTTCGGGATCTGAGCACATAAGAGTCCTTCCTGGACACAGAGGTCCGCTGTTGAGCCAGAGGACTGATCCACCAGCCACGCTGCTTCTGACTGTGTAGGGCAGAAGGTAGCACAATCACAGAATTACCTCATGGGACCGGAGTCACACGCTCTCCCCACCCAATGGATGTGTCCCTTGGGGCCCCAGCACCCAGTAGCGAAATGGAAGTTCTTGAGCCCCAGAACTTTTGGGCAAGAAACCCAATTGGATTCTGGATTAGGATTCACAATCTAGGTAAAACTCCTTCATGGATTTGAATCCTGAAGGGACCTGGGAACCCTCTCACACCTTTGGGGAACCAGGAGAGCTAAAAGAGAAACAAAACCAGCCACATGCTGCCGCTCAGCGCGTCACACGTCACGCCACAGAACTTCCCGACCTCCCTTGCACTCTCCCCCAGAACTTCCCGACCTCGCTTGCACTCTCCCTGCTGGGTTACAGGTTTAAGAATCTCTGTCCCAGCTGGGCGTGGTGGCTCAAGCCCGTGAGCTCAGCACTTGGGAGGCTGAGACAAGAGGATAGCGTGTTCAAAGACAGCCTCCGCAACTTAGGGAGATCTTGTTTCAAAATTTAAAAAAAAAACTAAAATAAGGCTGAGAGTGTAACTTGGAGGTAGAATGCCCCTGGGTTCAATTTCCAGTGCCAAAAAAAAAGACTCTGTGCCCTGGTCTTTAATAAATTCTTATAAAAACACATATATGAGAACACTTTGTAAACTACAATGTGCTTAGACTATAGACTTTTTATCAAGAGAAGAAAAAGTAAAGGGCAGCAAATTAAAAAATAGATTATTTTCAAAACAATTTCACATGTCATAAAAACATTTTTATATTATAGTTTCATTGGAGTTGGATAAGGAGTTTTTAAAAATTAAGGCTTGAGGTCAACTTCATGCTGGGGGGACAGTTCTACTTATGAAAGCGATCCCCCCATCTCAGCCAGAAACTGACCTGGGTCAGGCTTATACTCTGACTAAAAAGTTTGCCCCTCAACCATATAATCCAACAAGAAAATATCGATTTTTGTTACCCCAGAAGCAGGGCCTGAGAAGTTTTGATTCCTGGGCCTTTCCCCTGCAGGATTGAGACACCATTACCCATTCAGCCAGAATCCAGACCACTGCCTGTCTAGACAGTAGAAGAAGCCAGTCTGCCCCAAGGCCTAGGCAGGACAGAGGGCAATGGCTCCTTCCATCCCACGCCCAATGTATTTAGGATACAACACTGGGCAGCATCATACAGGGATCTGTGAATTGAAGGAAAGGCTCCCTCCGGGTGGACCAATTAGAAAAAGCTGCCCGTTCTCTACGTGAACACAACCCGAGCCAGCTCCAGCCCGGATAAGACCTGAAATGCTTTCTTTGGTCTGCAAAGTTCTTGCCTGTTGGATACCTTGCATCTGGGGAAGGTCAAGGGACTTTGACTAGCCACGCTGGCTGCTGGCACACCTTTGTCCATGACTTCCGTCTCCCCAGTCTTTACCCACGTTTTACATGGAAAACTCCTATTCATCCTTCAAGGTCCCACAATGGTAGCCTCTTTGGTGAGGCTTAGTTTCTGTATCTGATACCCCCACTCTATTGTAAGCCCTATTTATACAGGTCTCTCTCCTTGCCCTTGACCACCCCTCCCCCAGATGATAACCCAACAGCACACAGTAGGTGATTATATCACTTGGTTGAATGGATGAAGGAATCCGTCTTTTGAGCCCCGACAGTACTTTGCATACATCTTGGTCAGCCTCTAACACTCCTTCTGGGAACACATATCACCTTGTCCTAGGAAAGAGAGCTGTTGGAGGGGAGAGACCGCCCCCCCCCCCCAGGTCCAGCACAAAGCTTAGCAGAGCCAAAGTGCTCAGGACGCGCTGGTTGACCCAAAGATTTCCAAAGCACACAGGTAAAATCACAAGCTACTCTAAGCTCTTTGCTTCCAGAGATCCGTTCCACACCCCTCACTCAGCTATCAGAATCAGAATGGACGGTTGGCGCCACTCAGTGGGCTCATGGTCTTCCTTGGGCGTGGGCACCTGCTCAGAGGGTTGGCATCCCTTCATTCTGAGCCATGCACCCTCAGCTTTATTTTAAAGGACAGACAAGGCAGACAGGATGAGGTGCCACGACTTCCCCATCTGCAAACTTGATTGGCTGTAGCTTTAAATATTTATGACCAAGGCAGGCAATTTGGCTGGAACAGAAAAGGCTGGTGGGGGAGAGGCTGGCTCCCCCAGGGGACACAGCCCTGGGCCTTTCCTCAAACATTAGCCCCATCCACAGTGGGTGGGGTGGCCATATGGGGATTTTAAGTGATGGCTTTGTTCTCTTCCATAAGCTTTTTATTTTTATTTTTTCCTTATTCCAGGGGTTGTACTATTGACCCAATCACAGAAAACAGACACAATGCATAAAGTTGTCTTTTGACCCAACCCTCCTGAGCTATTATGTAAACAGACACAAAAGGTTTAATTGGGGCCAAAAATTCCAAGTCCAGGCCAAGTGGGCTGGAAAAGTTGGGAGGAGGACAGCAGAGAGAGATGATAGTTTTTTCTGTCTTTTTTCATTTTAATTTTTGAGGGCGTGGCAAGGGAGAGAGAAGGAAGCTTCCAGAAATGGCCTGCCCTATATCTCCCAGCAGACACACTGCAAGGAAGACAGGCCCTGAACATCCCCACGGTTGATGCAGCATCTCTGGCCAAGGGCGAGTTTTCAAATCTCCATCACCCCTCCTCAGTGCCGCCTCCCCCACGCCACATCCCACTAGCAGGTTTTGTTTAGGATTGTTCTCATGATTTTTTTTCACTCATTTTTGTAAGCAACATGAGGACCAACTCCAAAAAGAAAAGCTCATCGGGGCTCTACCCAGAGACCCGGCAATCAAAATCAGAGGTGCTGAAGGAAGAATTGGTGGAAACACAGACAGGGAAGGGCGGG
Organism: Graphiurus murinus; assembly: GCA_004027655.1. Lineage (NCBI taxonomy): Eukaryota > Metazoa > Chordata > Mammalia > Rodentia > Gliridae > Graphiurus > Graphiurus murinus. The sequence goes on along the minus strand of PVLC010001619.1, from coordinate 130,675 downwards.
TTGCTGATTTCATAGTCGAGAGGAGGGGCTGATGGAGGGGCATCATCGACCCAGCAGAGGGAGGGTCTGCAGAATTCCAGCTGCGAGCTCACCCCGGGTACTTATCATGCAGGGGGCAACATCTGTATACAACACTGAACACTGCCGGCCCCAAACATCGGGGTAAAGCCAGGGTGTTTGAGGATGGGAGTGAGAGATTAAATAGTTTGCGGCGAGAAGAGATTTTGCCTGTGTGGCTTTAAACGGTTACTTGGAGCAGAGCAGCTAAGCCATGAGGTGATAAGAACAAAATCACTGTGCCCGCCCACCCCCAGGTCACCTGTGCTCATGATTCCCTGCGGGACCTTGCAGGCAGGAGTGTGATTTGTGACATAAATGAAAAGGGGTCTCAGGAGCTTGGAAGAATTGAGCTCTCCATGGCAAAGGGGGCAGTGGTGTGCACCTGCCTGTAATCCCAGAGAATGGGAGGCTGAGGCAAGAAGATCGCAGGTGTGAGGCCGGCCTCAGCAACTTGGCCAGAATCTGTTTTGCAAGTTAAAAAAAAATAAAAAAGAGCTAGAGATGTAGCTCAGAGTAGAATGACCCTGGATTCAATCCTTAGTGCCAAAATAAAATAAAATAAAGATTTCCCATCACAATAGGGCAGGGTAGGGCAGACAGGGGTTGTCAACCACGAGAAGGGATATTTTTAAACTCACAAATGGTGCCACCTTGATCCACTTAGTCATTCTAAGTGTTAGGGGCTTTCTAATCTCAGAACAAAAATTTAAGAAAACCATTGGGCCTGCCATGAATTCCATGATTATAACCAATCCTGACAGCAGGTTAAACCTCTGACTCTGCTAAAAATGCATGAAATTAGCAACTAGAAATTAGCAACTCCTAAACCATCTTCAGCCAAAATAGAATTCTGATATTAGTGACCTTTTTCCTTATTTTTCTGCAATCTCTCTCTGCCCATTTTTGGACCAGTTAAAATGGCCCGCTTAGTGGGGAGAAAAATCTCAGAAGCTTAGTAGCATACTGCTCCAGCCTCTCCCCTCTCCCCTAGCTATTTTCTGTGTTCCTCCCATGTTTTTCTGCACATAATAGACACTTTCAAGACACTTGTGTGTGGGGATAAAATGCACCACGAGGCAACATATAGATGCTCACTGTGGCTGTGTCCCGGACACTCAAATCAGACTGGAGATAATTAGCACAGTACTCAGAGCAACAGAGTACACTCCTAAGGCGCATTAGAAAGGTGGTCTCATTAAGAATTCCCTTCAGAAAGGATCTCAAAGGCACATGCGCCCTGGCACCAGCTAAATTGTCACACGGTTTCTTCTGTTTAACCCGTCTCCTGCCTTTAAAAGTATGGAGAGAAAGCTGTTCGATTTAAAAATTCAACCTATAAATTGCTCTGCTCTGCAGCCACCTTAATAACTGGCCATTGGCTTTGTGTTTCTGTGACCACCTTTGTCTTCCTCGGGATCTGAAGTCAGTTATCTAGCAATGGAGATGGCCGGGAGCCATGTTGCTCCTGGATTTCGCAAGTCTGGGTGTGTTTACAGAGCCACAAAGAATGCAGACCCAAAGGACAAGGTTCCCCCTCCTTCGTTCCCAGCTCAAAGTCATGGCCAGAAATAATGAGAGGTGCTGGGGAAAGGGGTGACTGGGTGGGTTTTCTGCAGAAGGGCGCATGTGCACGCAGGTGGGAGCAATCTGCCTGGACCACCTTGACACAAACCCAAGAGAACACCTTGACTGGCCACCGCGGCATCCCACGCTGGTCCCCAGACTTCAGCATTCTCTTGTTGACAAGGGAACTCAGATGCCTGCCTTGCAGAGGGAGAACTTGGGTGATGCTTCTGCACACAGCCTGCCGACCCCACCCCGCAGAGCTGCTTTTTAATTCCATGGGTGCCCTTTCTCCCAGGCACTCTGACCTGCCTCTGCGGTCTCCAGCTGCCCGCCTTCATCTGTCTGCACACACAGAGCACCGCCACCCACCCCTCCTGGCCACCTGTACCCCAGCCCCTGTCTCAAAGGCCGCAGAAAGGCCTGCAGTGCCGAGGAGATGCCTGCCAGCAGGTAGTGATGCTGCCCAGACCACAGGTCCCCAGCCGAACGCTGTCCCATTGCCCCCACCTGCCACCGAATGCATAAGTGGAAGCCTGGCCCTTTAGTGGGATGGCATGGCGATGAAGCATGTGGGAGATGATGAGGTTTAGATGAGCTTGCCAGGGTGGAGATGGGCTCTGGTGGCTTTGGCGCCCCCTGCTGTCTTTCTCTCTCCATAGTGGGGGCAGCGAGAAGGTGGGAGCAATCTGCAGACCAGCCAGGGGGCCGGCCAGCACCAAGGATCCAACCAGGCAGGGGCACACACCCCGATCCTGGGCTTCTGGCCTCCCTGATGGTAGGAAATAAATGCTCACTGTTTAGCTGCGTGGCCAGTGGGAATTTGTTATGGCAGCCTGAGAGGACTGAGATGGGAGGTTAAACAACAACAGAACGACTTGACATAAAAACTTAGTTCAGAAGGACAGACATCTGGTAGAGCAGGCCCTGCTCATCCTCAGGGGACACGGCCCAAGCTCCCCCGTGGATGGCTGCCACCTCGGATAGTACTGAATCATATCTATAAATAATACACTTAGTCACGCACACACATACATGCACACGCTATGCTTTCCCTCTAAATACATAGCTATGGTAAAGTTTAACTTCTACATTAGACAGTAAGATAGTAACAACAATAATGAACTTATAGCAACACACTGTAATAAAATTATGTGACTGGGGCTGGGCCTTGTGGCACACACCTATAATTCTAGTATTTGGGAGGCTGAGACAGGAGGATTACGGGTTTGAGGCTAGCCTTAGCAACTTAGAAAAAGCCTGTTATAGCTGGGTGTGGTGGCACATGCTTGTAATCCCAGTATTTGGGAAGCTGAAACAGGAGGATCCGGATTCATGGCCAGCCTCAGCTATTTAGTGAGGCCCTCCACAACTTAATGAGACTCTGTTTCAAAATAAAGATTAAAAAAAATAAAAGGACTGGGGGTGTAGCTTGAAGATAGAATGCCCCTGAGTTCCATCCCCAGTACCATGAAGGAAAGAGAGAGAGAGGGAGGGAGGGAGGGAGGGAGGGAGAGAGAGAGGGGGAGAGAGAGAGAGAGAGAGAGAGAGAGAGAGAGAGAGAGAGAGAGAGAGAGACTGAGAGACTGTTAAAATAAAAATAATAGAAAAGGCTGGGAGGTAGAATGCCCCTGGGTTCAAACCACAGTAAAAAAAAAACAAAAACAAAAAAATTAAATTATGTGGCTAGGGATTCTGTGTGTGTGTGGTGTGTGTGTGTGCGCGCGCGCACACATGTGTACATGGTAGACATGCTGGATCAAGTGGTGATTCACATCCTGCTAGGATGGAGTGAGACAGTGTGAGATGCTGCTCCAAACAACGTGCAATTTAAAACATATAAATCGCTTATTTCTAGAATCTTCCATGTGATGTGCTGGGGCTGCAGCTGACTATGGGCCACTGGAACTGTGGAAAGCAGAACCCCGGACAAGGGGGCAAACAGCTCCTGTGAGTGAGCGAACCCTGTCCAGCCAAGGCCGACCCCGCTTCATCCTTACAGATCTCCCCAGCAGGTGACCTGGTTCCTCCACATCTGTCTCCCCACCTGTGAAACACAGACGACCCCCAGCCCATGCCCCCACCCCAGAGGGTTAGAACAAAGAAGACTCACAAACGTTCAGCACAGTACTGGGCACAGAGTAAGTAATAAATATAATCAAGACTTTCAGAGAAACCAGGCATGGTGGCACATGCCTATAATCTCAGTACTTGAGAGGCTAAGACAGGAGAATCACAGGTTTGAGGCCAGCCTCAGCAAGTTAGTGAGACTCTCAGTAACTTAATGAGATCCTGTTTCCAAATTTTTTAAAAAAAATGTAAAACAGGGCTGGGGATATATGTCAGAGGTAGAACACCCCTGGGTTCAATCCTCAGTATCAAAAAGAAAGAAAGAAAAATTCCAGTGAGTTTGGAAAAAAGATTGCCCTGCAAAATAATACAATAAGTAGCACCTTAGGCAAAAAAATAAATAAATAAAAAAAAATCCGTACTGACCATCAGGCTACCAACCACCTGGAAATAATAAGGACACACCTCCCCGGAGATTGATCCCCACTCCAGAAGTACAGCTTTCACTCTGAGCACACCATGATCCCAGACAAGCACCCAAACCCCAAGCCACTAGCAAAGTCCATGATTCAGCTCTCCGAAGTCCAAATATGAGCTCATCCCCCTTGGCCGCCCCACACGGAACCCCGCTATCTACCAGAGACTCTGCGTGCATCACAGAGTCAACATCTGCTCTGTCTAATTCTATCAACACCCAAACATATGGAAGGAGCAGCGAGACCCCGCGACGTGAACCATTATTTTTAAAAAACAAACCGGGTCCTAAATACCAATTGATTGCTAAAAGGGCACTTACCGAGGTTTATTAAGTACATAGAACATAAATCTGTTTGGCATGTAATTAATTCAAAATTACAGGAACACTAAATGTGTAATTAAATCTACATGGAATGTCTAGGCCCTTCGCTGGCATTTACAAAGGAAGAGACGGGAAATTTATTAGCTCGCAATTTATTGCTCAAAATACTGGCAAACCTGGAGTGTGTTGATTGAAATCTATCTTGCTGTCAATCTGCCATCCTAGGCCAATTACAGGCTCAAAACTTTCCAAACCAGCAGCCACAGGAAAGCATGTGGTTAGGAACAAAGTTTGACAGTCACCTCGAAGTTTTCCCCTTCCTTCCCTTCCACCTCAACAAGTGTCTGTGTTCCCTGGATGCTCCACACACCACCGATGTCCTCCATGTACTTAAACACTTGCTGGATGCATCAAAATGCAATCCACAGGAAACTTGGTTGAGATCAAAGTGGTGTTGTATCTGGAATCTCGCTGACTGTCAAACTTTACTGAATTTAACCAGAAGAGAGAGCTGCTTCGGGGTCGCTTCAAGTCAAAAGCACAATGTGAAAACAACAAAATGAGGGCTCCCAAGCCATTCCAAAAGCCTCGCCACTCTTCTCTCGGCTCGGCGGCAGGTGGGGGCAGGAGGGGTCTGTCCAGAGTCCCTCCCCTGGTTGGCAGCTGGCTTCACACACCCCCAGGTGAGCTAGGACAGGTGCTCGGGACGGCCTTCAGAAGGCGCCCTACCCAGCAGCATCTAGAAGGCTCTGGCGGTGCGGCGAATCTGTGGAGTGCCACCTTGGTTAAGCGTGGGGAGGACCATGTTCCAGTACCTTCTGAGCCCACTTTGACAATTTGCTCCGAAATGTCACTGCCTTCTGTTGCTGTATCACCAGTAGCTCAAAGGGCCCAAGAACTCTGCTGTTGAGAAGAATCCTCCGTACCTTTAGATGAGAAAGGACTGGGGTTTCCACTCACTCCATCTGTGTGTGTTAGAACTGCCTTTGGCTGCAAGTAAAATAAAATGCACCTACTAATATTTTTAAATTCAGGAATTTCCTTTTTTTTTTTTCCATACACAAGAAATCTGGGGGTGTGGTCTAGGACTGATACACCAAAGTCTATGACATTTTGCCTCAAATGTCTCAATTAGTTGCTCATTTGCTGTGTTTTCACATATCACCTCATGCCACAAAATAGCTGCTGCAGTTCCAGCAATCAGGCCTATGCTGGTAGGGATGAGGAATAAGGGTAATAACTATTGTCTGGCAAAAATAAAAGAGAGGTCACTGTGACAATGCTTGTATTAGAAGAGTAGAACGCCTAAGAATGGCCAATCACACTTGTGCCTGTATCTCCTGGTATCCACTATGCTATATTGCCTTTCTGCCTCTAGGGTGCTATCAATGGAGATTAAGTCCATCAAGTAATACCGTCTGCCACATATCACTTTCTTCCTCAGTCCCAAAGACCAGACATTCAGTATTTAGTATAGAGTGGGAACTCAGTGTCTGTCGAATCAATGAATAATCCAATAGTCTCTGGAACCTTCCAGAAGCCACTTTCCTGGTCTATTTATTCAGCCCAAAGCTATGCTAGACCCAGGCAATGCAGAGATGAGCAGGTTAAATACTTGCTGAAGACCAATTTCCTTCTGTATAGCAGAAAAAAATTGGGGTTTGAGACTAAGAAAGCAGACCCCAACTCCCAACTTAAAGAACTTCACACTCCAGGCCTGAACAACCCAAAAGAACCTTCTATGCCCTTCTACGCCTATGAAGAGGTCCTCACTAGTTCTATCCAATAAGCAGACACCAGCCAGGTGTGTGGCTTAGTGGGCACTTGGAATGTGGCCAGAGTGAATTTATGAATATACATTGTATTAATTTTTTTTTTTTTTTGCAGTACTGGGGATTGAACTCAGGGACATTCTACCTCCGACCTATACCCCCAGCCCTATTTTTTTTTTTTTTTAGACTTTACGGGTCTAATTTTTCTCCAATTTGGTATTTTTTTATTCATACATTGTAGTCATACATCTTTGTTAGGTGCAAATTGATAAGGATACATGTGCTCACAATTCTCATTTGACCCCTTCCCCCAATTCCCACCCTGCTCCCTCGCCCTCCCTCCCTCTCAAGTTCAGTTTAGTGAGTGACTTTGATATACATTAGTGTCCCTCCCCCCCGCCCCTGTCCAACCCCCTCGGCTAAATCAACTTCTTTGCTTTCGAGGGTCTCTCCTTTTTCATCTGGAGACCCTCTTATGCCCCATCTTCTCCCTAGCATCCGCAAATTAGGGAGAACATATGGTTCTTTACTCTTTGTGATTGGCTAATCTCACTTAACATAATATTTTCCAGTTGCCTCCATTTCCTTGCAAATAACATGATTTTGTTCTTCTTTATGGCTGAGTAAAATTCCATTGTGTACATATCCCATTGTTTTGTAATCCATTCATCTGTCGATGGACATCTTGGCTGGTTCCATAGTTTAGCTATTGTGAATTGTGCAGCTATAAACATAGATGCACATACATCGGTCTGATAGTTTGGTTTCCATTCTTTTGGGTAGATACCCAGAAGTGGTATTGCTGGATCATATGGTAGGTTCATTCCCATTCCTCTGAGGACCCTCCATACTGTTTTCCAGAGAGGTTGCACTAGTTTGCAATCCCACCAACAGTGTATTAGAGTTCCCACTTCTCCACATCCTCACCAGCAGTTGTTGTTGTTCTTGTTTTTTATGATTGCCATTCTGACTGGAGTTAGGTGAAATCTCAAGGTAGTTTTGATTTGCATCTCTCTGATTGCTAATGATGTGGAACATTTCCTCATACATTTGTTGGCCATTTGTATTTCTTCTTTTGTGAAGTGTCTATTTAGATCCTTTGCCCACTTTTTGATTGGATTGTTTGCTTTCTTAGTTGTGATTTTCTTGAGTTCTTTGTATATCCTAGATATTAGACCTCTGTCTGTAGAGTAACTGGAAAAAATCTTCTCCCACTCTGTGGGCTCTCTGTTTAGGTTCTTGATAGTTTCCTTTGCTGCACAGAAGATCTTCAGTTTAATGCAATCCCATGTATTGATCTTCCTGAGGGTTGCTTGTGCTTTTGAGGTCTTGTTGAGAAAAGAGAAGGAAATCAAAGGGGTAAAGATAGGGAAAGAAGAACTAAAATTATCCCTTTTTGCAGACGACATGATATTATATGTAGAAGACCCCAAAAAACTCATAGAACTGATCAACAAATTCAGCAAAGTGTCTGGATACAAAATCAATCTTAAAAAATCAGAAGCTTTCCTGTATGCCAACCATAAATCCATTGAAAAAGAAATCCAGAAAACAATTCCACTCACAATAGCACCCCGAAAAATAAAATACTTAGGGATAAACCTAACCAAGGAGGTAAAAGACCTCTATAAGGAAAACTACAAAAAGTTGAAGAAAGAAATCGATGAAGACCTTAGAAGATGGAAGGATCTACCATGCTCTTGGATAGGCAGAATAAATA
>PVLC010001619.1:92500-122591 GCA_004027655.1 Graphiurus murinus | reverse complement strand
TCAACAAGAACCATGCAGGAGGGATCACAATATCTGACTTCAAACTCTACTACAAAGCCACAGTAATAAAAACAGCATGGTATTGGCACAAAAACAGACACACAGACCAATGGAGCAGAATAGAAGATTCAGAAACAGACCCACGTGCTTACAGTCAACTGATTTTTGACAAAGGAGCCAAAAATATACACTGGAAAAAGGATAGCCTCTTCAACAAATGGTGTTGGCAAAACTGGTTAACCATATGCAAGAAACTAGAAATAAACCCCACTTTCTCACCCTTCACAAGAGTCAACTCAAGGTGGATCAAAGACCTGGAAGTCAGGCCAGAGACCTTGCAGCTACTTGAAGAGGACATAGGACCAACACTTGAACACATAGGCCCAGCCCTATTTTTTATTCTTTATTTTGAAACAGGGTCTCACTAAGTTGCGGAGGGCCTCACTAGGTAGCTGAGGCTGGCCACGAACCCAGATCTTCCGATCTCAGCCTCCCAAATGCTGAGATTACAAGCGTGAGCCACCACGCCAGGCTTGTATTAAATTTTAATCAATTTAAGTGCGTAAATAACCCCACACATGGCTACCGACTTAGACACCACAAGCCTGTCTATTGTACAGAGACATTAAAAAGATCCTCAGATATAATTTAATAGGGGGAGGTCCAAATGTCATGGGAACCTGGAGTTAGAAGCCAATTGCTGGGGAGATGGAGAGGGGAAAGAAAAGTAGATAGGCTTTTTATTCTGGGTTTCGTGAGATGGATAGGAGTTTGCCCCTCAATAAAGGAGCGTAGAAGAAGAGGATTCCAAGCAGAGAGAAAATTTTGTGTGGGAAATGAGGGTTGAGAGAGCACATCAAAAGATCCTCTTAGTGACACCACTCTCTAGTTCCTGGCCTGTGGAAAGGAGATCATAAACGCTCCCTATTGCGGGGTAATTTGTTACACAGCACAGGGCAATGTGCTCACCCCATATTGTGGGTGAGCACTTCGAACTCTATCCTGTGAACGCTGACAGAAATGGGGAAACTATCGGAGGTGATGCTGGGGCTTAGGCAACAATTTTTTTTAAAAAAGACCTGTGGGAAGCGTCATGTGTCAAGACATCCAGCTTAGCACACCCAGTGCCCGCCCCCAGGGAGACCCCAAGAGCCAGGCCCCAGCACCCCGAGCCTCCCATCTCAGCCGGCCCCGGGCCCTCTGAAAACATCCACACTTGCTTACTGTCTTTGTCATCCTGGGGATCGAATCCAACGCCTTCCACCTCCAAGCTGCACCCCCAGGCCTTTTTTATTATTATTTTTTTTTTACTTGGAAACAGAGTCTCACTAAGTTGTGGAAGGCCTCACTAAGTTTCTGAGGCTGGCCTTCAACCTCCAATCCTCCTGTCTCAGCCTCCCAAGTACTGGGATTACAGGTGTGGGCCACCATGCCCAGCTTACATTCACTTCATTTCAAAATGACACTTCTGACGACGTGAGGTCGGCCCCTCTGCCTGTGGTCCTTGGGGGCAGTCACCTACCTTCCTGCTAGATCGCAGTCCAACAGTAACTTCAAGTGTAGAATCTTTATTTTTAACTTGCATGTGTCAAGCTGAGTAAAGGGCTTTGTGCCAATACAGCAAAATCCATAGACCCCCTCCCCCCAAAAAATCATCATCATTAGGCTTATTTCAAAATCAGATCTAATATTAATTTCCAGGCAATGGCACTCTTAGGGATGAAAAGGCTTGATTACTCCCTAGGGATTCCAGAGACAGGCACCAGCCTCCCACCCCAGCTCCGCCTTCCCACAGCATTTTAAAGCTTTTCCTTTTTTATATCTTTCTTTTCTTTTTTTTTTAAGATCATCTTATATATGGAAGGAAAAAGCTGCTAGGAAACTTTTTGGGCTCTGGAATTGGAAGATGCTCGTCCTTAGGAGCTTCTGGTAATGGGGTCCAGGGAGCTCTGGGAGGGGACGCAGACCCCTGCAAGGTCAGGGGGACTCAGGAGCAAGTGTAGCCACAAGAGTCCAAAACACCTGGGAGTGAAGAAAGAATAAAGCAAGCCTGGGGCCCAGGGTGGAGGGCTGGAGGTCTACCTCAGCGATAGAGCACTTGCCTAGTATGCGCCAGGTCCTGGGTTCCATCCCCAGCATCAGAGAGAAAACGAAAAGAAAAGGAATCCTGGGGAAAGTGGAAACCCTAAAATAGCTATTGAGACTCAGTGTTCTTGCTGTCATTTAAATGTAAATTACCCTAAGGTAAAGCCAAAAAGATGGTCTGGGGTAACTTGCGGTAACCTGCGGCAGACCCAACAGCCTGTGTCAGTAGCACCATCGCGGTACCTGCTGGCTGGGAGGGAGCTCCCCTCCACCTCTTTCTGTGTCTTCGCTAGTTGTACAAAACCATCCACACTGAAGGGTCCCGGAGTGGGCATTGGTGAGCCTCCTTCTTGTGATGAAGGACTTGAGGCTCCCATTGCACACATGTTGGTGGAACTGAGGCAATTCAGAAAGACGGATCCAGTCCCAGAGGGGCTGCAACACCATGTGTTATGGTGCGCCAAAGCTAAGTGTGGCTTGCTTGTTTCTTCTGATCAGGGAATTTTTTCTTTTTTTTTTTTTTTTTTTTTTTTTTTTTTGCGGTACTGAGGATTGAACTGAGGGTCATTCTACCTCCGAGCTACACCCTCAGTCCTATTTTATTCTTTATTTTGAAACAGGGTCTCACTAAGTTGCAGAAGGACTCACTAAATAGCTGAGGCTGGCTGTGAACCTGGATCCTCTGGTCTCAGCCTCCCAAGTACTGGGATTGCAAGCATGCACCACCACGCCCGGCTGATCAGGGAATCTTAAGAACAGATGCGTGGTGCCACACGCTTGTAATACCAGCATTTGGGAGGCTGAGACTAGAAGATACAGGTTCGCAGCCAGCCTCAGCTACCTAGTGAGGCACTCCGCAACTCAGTGAGACCCTGTTTCAAAATAAAGAATAAAAAATAGGGCTGGGGGTATAGCTCGGAGGTAGAATGCCCCTGAGTTCAATCCCCAATACTGCAAAAAAAAAAAGAACAGATGTGCCTCGGTTCCAACAGGCAGGGCCTTGTTAGGAAATCCAGCTCATGTGCTCATGTTCTTCTAACCAAAAACCATTTCTATTCCAAGAATGAGAGGCACAGGCCCAACTGCTCTCCAATGAAGCTCAGTCAACAGCCCCAGAAGATGAAGTGATACAGAGAAATTAGGAAGGAGGTTCTCCTACCAGCCACCAGATTTGACAAGTTCTAGAATCTTTGAGAAGGAACTGGAAGGGCTGGGGACGAACCCTCCTCCAGCCCTGCAGCCTTCTCTCCCCTCAGCTGGCTCTACACCACACATGGAGGACAGATTTTCTTTTCTGTTCCTCTCTTTCTTCATTTGAGTTTGAGAAGTTAATGCACATATACAAAAATATATCCAAAGGGTTTACAAGGGTAAGTCCATCAAGCCCCTAAACCCCAGGCACTGTCTTGAAACATGTGCCCTGTTCACTGTATTTGGTATATCTCCATTTGTTCCACCAAGAGAAACATTCCTTACTTATGATATTGCCTGTGTAATTTTCACTTAACAAAAGGTCTTGTATTTTACTTTATTATAGAGATCCACTTTATCCTTTTTACACACCTTCCTCATATCCTATTATTCATGCAACCAAACATTTATGGCCAATCCCTTATTTAAAAAAAAAAAAAAACACCCCAACCGTTTCCAGCCCTTGGGTTCCAACATCTCAGCTGAAAAGCCCCCCACACAGCCTGGTACGTGATGAGTTCCCAGGAGCAGACACACTGTCTTGTTGGATGTGTATATTTGAAAGCCAGAGACAGGCTTTGGAGGGAGCCTAGCCATCTTCCTGTCTCCACACAAAACAAGTACATTTCCATCTCGGTTACCTTCTTGGTCTGACTCGTTTCTCCAGTTTTTTCCTGCCCCCTAGAACCTTCCCTTGTCTTCCAGGTCATTTAGGTCCCCTCGACTCCTCCAGAGATCAAAACCTTCACCCAGGACCGAGGCCCTCCCTCTGCCCATGAGTCTCCCTCCTAGCTTGCAAAGCATTACCAGGGTGATTGGCAAGTCACTGATAAGCCTCCCCGCCCCCCTCCCCAGATTCTTCCAATGGGTTGTACTCCCAACTTTTTATTTTACTTATTTGGGGTACTGGGGATTGAACCCAGGGACATTCTACCTCTGAGCCAGACCCCTACCCTTTTTTTTTTTTTTTTTTTGGAAACAGGGTCTCACCAAGTTGCTGAGAGCCTCGTCAAGTTGCTGGTTGCTGAGACTAGCCTTGCACCTGCAATCCTCCTGTCTCAGCCTCCCAACCAAGTACTGCGATTACAGTCACACACCCAGCTACTCTCAACCTTTTAACAAGAACACACAAGGCTCTTCCTTCTCCAGAGTGGAGGGAGGAATCATCCACGAGGTGATGGCTACATCCTTCAAGGTGACCCTGTTGGTCCTCAAGGAGGCAAAGAATGGACCTGGCCCCTCACAGACCAGTAGATCAGAGGCTGTGTGTGTGTGTGTGTGTGTGTGTGTGTGTGTGCGCGCGCGTGCGTGTGTACATGCAAGCATGCATACCTGAGCCCAAAGCGGCCCATTCCATAAACAACAATAGTGGGCTGCCCTGACCTCCTGCGCGCCCTGGGTCCCCACAGCGTTACTTGGTTCTCTTGTTCGGGTTGATCAGAGCTGTCATGGACAGAGTACATCTCCCAGAAGCAGCATGACATAATCCAGGTGTGCAGCAAGCTCTGCACAGATGCCCTGCCTGGCCAGGAATTCACAGTCGCCAGGAGCCCCCGGCCTTCATCCTGGGACACAGGTTGGCCCTTGCAGGAGAAACGGAACCAGAGCAGTAAAAACTGCCACAGGCGCTTGGATGGACGGCTAAGTGCTGCGCGTCCTGGGCTCACCGCATACGATAGGTCATCTGCTCAGCCACCAAACAGGGGACAGGCAACCTTAGTCAGCACTGAGGGAAGAGGGAGCCAAGGACAGAGCCAAGTGACTTAGCTAGCCGTGAGCAGGTATGCGCTCCCGAGCGCCTGGCTATGCCCCCACAGCTGGGGAGTTGTCTACACTGCAGACACTGCTGGGTAAAGCATGGCTCTCTCGGGTGTTCTTCAAAGCAGCCCCGAGGCAGGGACCAGGAATAACCCCACGTGCTGACGGGAACACAGGCGGCCACCCGGACACTGTGGAAGTACCTGCTGATGGGGCACCCTGGGGCGCCAAAGTCCTCTGTAGCTCAGAACATTGCTCCGCACAGCCGCTAGCCCTGCGGCCTGCCACCCCCTCCCCGAGCCATGGCTGCACTGAGTCCCACAGTGCAAATGCAAGTAGGACCTTCACGTGTTCTTGGGCCTTGGAGAACGGGGCCAGCCTCCAGGGCTGGAGAAAGCTTTCGGCTTAAAGAACATCCCGCGTTGAACACTGTGGAGATACAAACAGGAGGAGGCCGCAGACACGGTCAGCCTGGAAATGAAACAGGGTCACGACTGGCCCCGTTCCCTGGAGACGGTATTGGTAGCTGTCACTTCAGGAGCGCCAGTGTTCCTGCCTGTTCTAGGTATTTGGCCATTTCTTGTAAGCCTCAGAGGAAGTGGATAGCACCACCCTCCTTGTATAGGGATGACAAGACACAGAGAGGTTTAGTGTGCTGCCCAGAGTCACACAGCTTGTAAGGGCAGGGGCAGGATTCAAGGCTGGTTGTCTCCAGAGCAGGCTTGTCAGATTTAGCAAGCTAAAAAACAATCCCAATACAGGAGAGGCTGAGAAAGGAGGACCGGGTCACAGGTTCACGACCAGCCTCAGCTACTTAGTGAGACCCTCGGCAACTTAGTGAGACCCTTTTTCAAAATAAAGAATAAAAAATAGGACTGGGGGTGGAGTTCAGAGATAGAATGCCACTGAGTTCAACGTCCAGTACCACAAAAATCAACAACAGTACCCAGCTGTGGTGGTGCATGTCTGTCTGTAATCCCAGTATTCAAAAAGTTGAGACTGGAAGATAGCAGGTTCGAGACCAGTCTCAGCATGTAGCAAGACTCTCAGCAACCTAGCAAGATTGTTTCAAAGAAACAAAAAAACAAAAAAGGGCTGATGGGGGAAAGGTGGTGTGGCTCAGAGGAAGAATGACCTTGGATTCCATCTCTAGTACCACAAAAACACAACAACAATAACCACAGCAAGCAAGGCATTCTCAGTTAAATTAAATTTTGCATCAATAAATATTTTAGTATAAGGATGTCCCCTCCGCACCTCTGCTCCGGGCTTCACACAGCGAGGTCAGTGGTGTCTGATGAACTCGCCTCCAATCTGGATTCTGAGCAGGGGAGACATGAACAGCTTGTCCCCTCCTCTCTGACCCCACCAAGTCCGTCACAAGCACTCTGCCACACACACACACACACACACACACACACACACACACACACAAACACACACACGCACACCTCTTTTCAGTCCACAGGTGCAAAGAATAAACACACATCACTGATCCCCAAGGAGCGCCACCCCCACCCTGGGTAGCATGTGATGTTAAGGATGGCGAGGTCTACACTCTTCCATCCTGGACTGTGGGGGGATTGCTTGTGAGCCTGGAAACTTGCCTGCACCCTCCAAGAGCAGAGGGAACTGTGCAGATGTGCACCGGGAGAAAGTGAACCCAGGGGTGTATGGTTGCTGCTGTTGGGAACGGTTTTTTGTTTTTTGTTTGTTTGTTTGTTTGTTTGTTTGTTTGTTTGTTTCTGGCAGGGGAGGAGGGAGCCTGGATGAATCTTCAAAATAATCTAAAGCCAAAGTGAAGAGTAAAAGGTAGCTCCTTCACTCAAGCGGGCGTGGTGACGCACGCTTGTAATCCCAGCATTCGGGAGGCTGAGACCGGAGAATCCGGGTTCACGGCCAGCCTCAGCTACCTAGTGAGGCACTCCGCAACTTAGTGAGACTCGGTTTCAAAATAAAGAATAAAAAATAGGGCTGGGGGCGTATAGCTCGGAGGTAGAATGCCCCTGAGTTCAATCCCCAGTACCGCAAAAAAAAAAAAAAAAAAAAAAAAAGGTAGCTCCGAGCCCACGCCGCCTCTCCGGATACCCACGGGGTCTGCGGTAGCAGGCGGGCTGGAACCAGATGTGAGATCCGAGATTGCCACTTGGGGTGTTTCCGGGGACTAAGCACCATGAAGACACAAGTACCCCCCGCGGTTTTATGACGGTGTTTAGCAATGAGTGATGCTGCCGGGCTCCGCACGCCTGCCCCGCAATGTTCTGCGCACTGCAGTGGCTCCCTCCTTCCCTCCCCAGGCAGGGCTTGGCAGGGATAGCCGCACCCCCACCCCTTTCTCGGTCCCCAAAGCTTTCTGTTTCTACAAAAGGGATTCTCAGCAAAACAGCGTCCCGCGCGGCAGGTAATCGCGGGCCTCTTTCTCTTTAAATAGCTTCTCGGTAACCACAAACATGTATGTTTTTCATAAAGCTCTGAAAATTGTACTAGGCCCCGGGGAGGTACCAAGTGGAAAGGCGGGTGCTCAGAGAGGAGGACGTGGCGACGCCAGAGGTACAATGCGCTGTTTGTAACAATTATGGTAATACACCTGTACCGCCATTGTCAGCGCCGGCCGGCCACGCGGGGGCTCATTAGTATTGTATTAGAGCTGCGTAGGGAAACAAATAATACCCCGTAATGAAAAATGCCAAATTTTCTATATAATAAAAATGAACTTGATTAATGAAAATCACTTTCAGGGAAAGAGTTATAGCGTTGTTAGAAATAAAAAATGATGCATTAATCCGACATCCTTACAGATGGTCCCACCCTCCTGACAACTGCTATTCATTTGAGATGCTATTAGCATGCATAATTATGCTAATTAAGTTGTAATTAAGCACCAATTCTTCAGAGGGCTCTTTTTTTTTTTTTTTTTTTTTTGTCTATCATTTAATACAACTCGGTTGCAAAGAGTGCTTAAAGCTTTCTGCGTGTTTCATTCAAAAGGGGTTCCCAAATTTCTTAGCAAAGATTTAGCAGCTGAGCCATGGATAGGAGCTATAATCCTTGTTTTGGTTAAAGAAAAGTCAGTAAATACCAGCGGGGTCTGCCAGTTGTTGATAAAATAATGAACGCTTTCTGCTAAAATAAGCACAGTTCAAACCAGGGCAATTACAATGAGAACAAAATGTATAATTATCAGTCGTGATAGAACCATTGTCCTATTACATGGTCGGTTTTATTCTTTTTATTTGGAAAAAGGGGACTTAAGGAGTGAATTCAATAAGGAATAATTAGGGGAAAACGGCATTCAATATTTTATTAAAAGAGAAATAAATCGGAAAGCTAAAGATATCTCAGGAGGGAGGGGACATTGTGAAGTGGAGAAGGAATTGGTGATTCTATTCTGTTCCCGGTTCCAAATGCTACTGAGATACACATTTCGAGGAGAACAACATCCTAAAATGATCAAGTGCCCATAAAAATGGTTTCTTCAGCTCAACCATCTACGGAGGCAAAAACTAGATTTTTTTGAAGAGAAGAAACGAAACTGGCCATTTAGCAATTTAAGAATAAGCATCTGCCCACCGGCTTGCCTGAGTTCTACTTTTTCCCCAAATATTTATTGTGTGCGAGTATCTGAACTCCGTTTTCAGTTTTGTTTTACTTTCTCAGGCCCATAAGCAGTGAAGGCAGAAACAGCCAGCGAGTTTAGAACAAAGGATCCGCGGAAGGCCTCCCCTACACAATGTGTTTGTTCAGAGGACAAGCCTGGCTTTCCTGGGACACCAGCACCTGCTCACCTTCCTTCCAAAGCAGAGAATTGCTCCCCAGGAGCTAGAGGAAGAATCAAGAAACAGACCTGGAGATGCCCTCGTTCTTGTTAATCTTGTAAGTGACTTATTTTTTAAAAAAAAGAAAAGAACCTGGACTATTGCATCTCCATCTCCAACGGCCCCAATGCAGTTAGAGAAATCAGCTCCTGGAAGAAGCTTTTGAAATCCTGAGACGCTCCATCCACATCTTGGGAGCCTCCTTCCCTCCCTCCCTCTTCTAAGGACAGCATTTTTTAAAAAATGCTTTGGAATGAGCTTTTTGCTTTCCTTTCTGTCCCAATCTCAATGTAAACTTGGTCTCTGCATTTCACTTTACTTGAAGCCTCTGAAAAACTTATTCCTCCAGTACCATGCTCTGCAGAAACCACTTATTTTATTTAATCTTTGCTCTCTCTGCCGGAAGCTCAGAGCAGGAAGCAAGTAACTTGCAGATAAACATTGCAGGGGAAATCAGAAGCAGCCAGCCTGTGGCCGGCCTTGGTTACAAGTTGCAGAAGAACATTTAGCAACTGGGTTAGCAAAGTGTCTTCAGTCTGTAAAATGCAACACTGATGGCTCCTGTGTCAGAATTGGATAAGCAGAGTATAGAAAAGCAAGGTTAAGAAAACGGACCATTACGCAGATGTGTGGGGTTTCCACTCAGTCAATCAAGATGTCTGGGGTTACTGGAACATTGATGCTTAGAGTTCTGATACATGCACACCGTGGGCACAAGCATGCTTCTAATTCACTCATTCATCAAATATTATCCTGCATCTACTATAGGCTTTGCAAAGTTCTAGGAACCAGGCATATAGCCGTGAGCAAGCTATTGCGTTAAATAAGATGTCAGATGCCGGGCGTGGTGGTGCACGCTTGTAATCCCAGCATTCGGGAGGCTGAGACCAGAGGATCCGGGTTCGCGGCCAGCCTCAGCTACCTAGTGAGGCACTCCGCAACTTAGTGAGACTCGGTTTCAAAATAAAGAATAAAAAATAGAGCTGGGGGTATAGCTCGGAGGTAGAATGCCCCTGAGTTCAATCCCCAGTACCGCAAAAAAAAAAAAAAAAAAAAAAAGATGTCAGATGTCAGCGCTATAAAGAGAGTAAGACTGAGTGATATGGTAGAGAACCGGAGTAGGTTGCTTGAGATGAGATGGCAGGAAAGTCCTCTCTGATGTGCTGGCCTTTGTGCAAAACCTGGGATAAGGTGGAAGCCACAGGAGAGGCTGCTCCGCAAGCAATATCTCAGGTGCAGTGAACCCAGGGAAGGAGGCTGCAGGATGGAGGCTGCAGGACAGAGGCTGAAGGAAGAAGGCTGTGAGCTTCCCATGGAATGAGAAGACATCAGGTTGTTTCCAGTTGAGTAGTGGGTATTCCCACTGGCTTCTGGAGGGGACTGGAGTTGTAGGTGAACAGTGTTGGAAGTTTCGTGGTATTGCAAGGAGGAAACGTGGGTAGCTTGGACAAAGAGTGGCTGAGGTGAAAGTGGCTGCACACATTTCAGCGATAGCTGAGAGGACTACCCCGTGTGCACAGTTCAGGTGGACTCCCCACATGACGCACCATGTCCTCTAGAGTATTTGTTTTCTGCTTAACCATTTTGGGTTATAAATGTTCTGGACTGCAAATGGAGGTGAAAATTGAGCCATCAAACAATCTCAGGCACAATAATCTAAGATTTGAAGGTAAATCTTAGACAATGGAACTGTCAGATCTCTCAGAAGTGGCTTGAGTATGGCTTGCAGGCAACACAACAAACCAAGGGTACTCAGGACTCAAGTGTGAAATGTCAAGGGTCAGACCAGCAACTGGGAGATGACACCATGTGGGTGGTCTGAGAATGGATAAGAGGAAAGGACCTGGAAAGAGGAAAAGAATGTCTTATTTACCTGCTGGAAAGAACCACAAGGTTAGAGGAAGAAGGAAATAATTGATTGTCCTCAACTAGCGGAGGCAACAGTGAGTGGGGTGGGAAACAGAGGAATTTTTCTCTCCCAATTTGAAAACTAAGTAAAACAAATAAACCTAACTACAAAATATGACATCATCAAAGTGAAATATTCCAAGTGATTTTTAACATAATTTACCTTATGTACCTCCTGATAAAAGTACTTAATGCCATCTATCACATTTAGATTTAAGGGGAATATCAAAGAGTCAAGTTATGGAATCAGCCTAGGTGTCCATCAACAGATGAATGGATAAAGAAAATGATTTTATATATACACAATGAGGTTTTATTCAGTCATAAAGAAGACTTACAGGAAAATGGATGGAACTGGAGAACATCATATTAAGTAAAATAAGCCAGATTCTGAAAGCCACGTGTCATATGTTTTCTCTCATGTGGAAGTTGGAAGAAAAAAAAAAGACACCATGAAAGTAGAAGGAGACCATCAGAGTGGAGGAAGGACTCCAGGGGAAGGGAAAAGAGAAGGGTAAGGTAAGTTGCTAGGGAGTGAAATTGATCAAACTATGTTAGATGCATGCATAAATATACCACAATGAAACCTGCCATTCTGTATAAGTAATATGCACCAAAAAAAAAAAAAAAAAAAAGAATCAGCATGCCATTGGTGATCAGTCAAGCAAATTCCATCAATGTTCCAGCTAACTCAGATGTTATAGATTTTAGTACTCTGACAGCTTTCATGGCCAACTACAGCAGGAAATAATACTATGCTCAAGCAGATTTTCATCCTAGAAATGCAAGGATGGTTCAATAGCTCTAAAAAAATTATTTCAAATTATACAAGTAAAAGATTTGACAAAATCTTATACTTATCTATAACAGAAAATTTTAGAGGACTTAGAAGAAAAGGAATATTTTCTATGGTGCGGGAATTTAATCTAGGGCATTACTCAGGCAAGGCAAAGGCTACACTACTGAGCCACATCCCCAGTCTGAAAGAAAAATGTTTAACATGATACAACATGGTTTCTAAAAGCCTACCATACTACATGTGAAATAGTAGAAACATGGTTTTGAAAGTTAGGAAAAAGACAAAGCATCCTCTCTAATCACTACTATTATTTTGTCCAGAGGTCATAAAATTGTCCAGGAAATAAGACTTGGATTTTAGAGATGAATTGCTCCTATGTGCAAATTATATAATTTTCTTAAATTTCATACAGGAAAGCAAAACCAAAAAGATAATTTAGCAAAATTTCTGGATACAGCTTCAAATTAAAAATTAATACATAGCAATCCTATGAACCAGCACCAACCATTTGGAAAGTATTATAGAAAAAGTTCAAGGTACTTTATTGTTATTAGGGAATGAAGTTATTAAAATGGGGAAATGCAATAAAAATTTATAAACAGAAAAATACACCACGTTTACAAATGGGAAAGTTAATACCATTAAGAATTAAAGTCCCTTCAAATTAATCAATAAATTTAATACAATTACAATTAAAATCCCAACAGGGTTTTTCATGGAAGCTGACAAGTCCTAAAATTTATACTGAAGGACAGATATCCAAGAATAGCAAGGGCAGCTAGGAACAAGAATAAAGTGTGAAACTATCCCAATCTATTTTGCAGTTTGACAAACACCTCAAATCTAAGTTGTCTAAAACAACAGCACTTTATTCTGTTCATAAATCCACAATCTGACAGTTCTCAGTGGAAACCTCCCATTCTCTATTCCAAGAGGTGTCAGCAGGAGGAAGCCCGGCTGGGGCTGGAGCCACCTGGAGGCTCATTCTCACCTGTACAGTGGTGAGGCTGACCACTGGCTGGGATCACAGTGGGGTTCTTGTCTGCAACGGATGCGTGTCCCCACCACTGGGCCATTTGGCTTCCACACAGCATGGTGGCTGGGCTCCAAAAGTGTGCTTGGGCACAAGCTGTATCACATTCCATAACCTCTCCTTGAAAGTCACATGATCTTACTCCTAACACATTCTCTTAGTTAGGAACAGTCACTAAAACCTCCCCAGAATCAAGGGGCAGGGAACTAATCCTCTTCATGAGAGATACGTCATAGAATTTACAGATAAATTTAAAAACCACCAAAGGCATGGTCCTATACAATATGATATTAAACTACAGCAATGAAGAATGACCCAGAGATAGGTAGAGAAAACATGGGATGAAAAGGAAAGACATGGCATGGGAATGTAGAACAGTCACAAGGACCTGGACACCTGATATAAAAAGGGTGGACATTTCCAATAAAACGAGGAAAGGAAAGACTGTTTGTTACAAAGTGCTGCTACAAATGATAATTTATATAGGAAAACAATAAAATTAAATCTTTACATTATACCATAGAAAATAAATTCTACGTGTAGTAAATATAGAAAACATAAAAATCAAAATAGAAATTTTAACAAGAAGGAAGTATATAAGAATATCTTTACAACTCAGTAATCTTGAATTTCTTACGTAAGAACCTCAAAAAGCACCAATCATAAAGAAACAGATTGTGAATTTTCAGGACAACCAAATTTTTAGTTACTCTATACTTACAGGCATAAAAAAGTAAATGAAAGCTACAGACTGGAAGAAGACATTTAACTAACCTTTGATTAGTATCAGAATATATAAAGCATATTTATTGTTCAATAGGAAAGGAGCAAATAACACAATGGAATATTAGCAAAGGTTATGTCATTCGATTCTTGGAAAAGAAAATACAAATGACCAAGAAACACAAGAGAAGTTCCTCAACTTTTCTATTTATCAAGGAGATGTCACTGAAATAATTATAACTTTTGGATGACTTTTATACCCAAAAGATTGGTAATTTTTTTTAAAAGTGACAATACCAAATATTGGCAGGACCACACAAGCACTACTGATAAGTGTGTATTTTGGCAATTTGGCAGACATGTTAAAGGTGTTGTCAATCAGTAACTTCACTTCTCTGAAGTATATATTCTAGTATACACATGAGAAGAAATATTTATGTTAATCACTTGAGTGCAAAATAAATAAACTTATAAGTAAATAAGAGAAAACTTCTAAGTGCTCATTGGAAAAGAAAAAGATAAATTATCTCATATTTAAATAATAAAAAATGCAACACCTAAGATGAAAAGACTGGGTTTATGTGTATGTTGGTTTTTAATAGCAAGCTATAGAAGGATAAACATTGCACAGTATACAACTGAAGCATCTTATACCATATATTACCTATTAGTACATGTATACGTAGCAAATGTATTAAATTATGGGAATGAAGGATATTTGCCAAGATACTAGTTCTCTCTGGGGAGGGAAACAGGATGGATGAGAGTCACCAAGGGGGATTACAGGCTATCTGTGACATCTTATGTAATTATTTTACAATCCTAAGCAAAAAGCATCAGTGTTAAACTTTTGCTATCTTTTGCTAATGGTCAGGAGCATATATTTATTACTTTTATTTTTTTATTTATTTTTTTTGAGGTACTGGGGATTGAACTCAGGGGCATTCTACCTCTGAGCTACATCCCCAGCCCTATTTTTTATTCTTTATTTTGAAACAGGATGTCACTAAGTTGCAGAGGGCCTCACTAGGTAGCTAAGGCTGGTCATGAACCCAGATCCCTCTGTCTCAGCCTCCCAAATGCTGGGCTTACAAGCGTGCGCCACTATGCCCGGCTATTTATTACTTTTATGATTAATTCACTTACATTAAACATGCTAAGTGCTCAATAAATTTAGTTATTGGACTCTGGGTGGTAAGTTTAAGAAATAGCTCAGCCACATTAGACAAAAAGGGACTTTATTGACTTCCAGAATCTAAGGAAAGTTTGAAAGACCAACATCTGGGAAGGGTAGATGAGCAGCAGATCTTAGAGATGAACTTGAACCAAGAAACATGAATACTACCAGGATTCCCTCTCCAACTGATGTCTTTCCACACAAAATGATACCACTGCAATTCTACAACTTCTGCTGTTAGGGTTGCTTCTTGCAGCAATAAACATTTACACAGCACCAATGGTTTGCACATCATGGGGACCTAAGCACTTTGCATTGATCAACTAATTGAATCTTCGGAATAATGCTTTTTTTATGGATTAGGAAACTGAGGCAGAGACGTGAAATCATCTGCCCAAGTCATAAAGCTGGCAAAGAGCAAAATCAAGGATTAAGCCCAGCCAGATATACTAAGTCTCAATCACTAGAAACTAAAATTCACTGCCTTGTAGAAATCTGAATATTGAACATTTTTAATTTTTTTCTTCTCATAGTCTCCATTCAATAGAGAAAGACAGTTGCTTTTTTAGCCTCAAGTTTAAAACTCAAAGGGAAGGGCTGTAATTCGCCCCTCTTGGGCCCAGTGCCCATCTTTGGCCCACCATCTGTGGCCTTTGATGGAGGGCAAAGGAAATAGTATAAGGATCAGGGAACAAAACTGAAGTTTTAATGACTTACAAGAAGGTAGGAAATTACCTTCCTTAAAGGGGTGGAAAAGGTAAAGATGAGCGGCTGAATATGCAAATAATAGATGCCCACTATACCTTAGCATGTTGCTGCTATTGCTGTTGTTGTTTGGGGTATCGTTGCTGTCACTGTTGTTGTTGTTTCTTTCATTCTTGTTTCCTGTGTTTTTTGGTACCCGAGGTTGGATCCAGGGATATTCTTCTACCCCCAAGTCACGCCACCCCTTTATTTTTATTTTGAAACAGGGTCTTGCCAAGTTGCTCAGGGTGTTTCTAAGTTGCTGAAGCTGACCTCGAACTAATGTGTTGTTTGATGCTTCTTATCCTTCTCTGTTTTATCAAAAGTGTGTACATGGCGTGTTTTCTAACTTTAAAGACTCAAGGCCACATTTCAGGGTTCTTCTACTGGCTGCCTCTCCTTGGAATCCTTCCTCCTTGTTCTCTTTTCTCTCCGCTGGAAACAGACCCTGGCACATTGAGTTGGCGGGTGAATGAAGTCAATGTCTCCTACACAGTCCCTGAATTCCTCCCCAAAAGCTGACATTGTTCTTTGTAAACATCCCATCGTGAAGAAATGAGGAAAGCTATTTAAAGGTCATGTTCACATGTTGTTTTAAACAACTGGTCCAACGTTTTTGTTTCCTTATGTTGGAATCAGTGTCAGAGCATAGAAAGAAACACTGTGTTACAGTCACAAAGACTTAGGTTCAAATCTCATTCTTGACACAACAGAAATAATGTTTGAAAGTGCTTCTTCATTTTCCTTATCACAAATTCATCCTTTTTTAAATGGAGGAAATAATAATGACCTCATAGGGTTGAGGAGGGGGAGAACAGGAAATTCTAGAAAGGAAAATGGTCAGTCTAGTCTGGGTGATAAGGAACACATGGCTCTGTAGAAGAATTTGTCAGTCACACAGAAACTCATCAATGGTCTTCCAGAAATGTGTCATGTAATTGGAGATTGCTACAGCTTGGATTTAAAATGTCTCCCTGATCTCATGTTGTAGATAAGGCAGCCATGTTGGAGACGGGACTTGGATGCTGGGGTGGGGACCTGGGGCTACCGATTGCTCCACCACACACACATACACGGGATTCAGCTTCCTGCTTCTGTCTTCCCTGCCACCATAAGCTAATAATAATCAATCTCTCTCTCTCTCTCTCTCTCTCTCTCTCTCTCTCTCTCTCTCTCTCTCTCTCTCCATCACCATATCACCATATCCTAAGGACTTGCAGTCTGGGCTCCTGCCTGGAAGCTGGTCTAATATGGACTGAAATCTCCAGACCCACAAGCAAATAAATCTTTCTTCCTCTAAGTTGTGCATGTCTGGTGTTTGGACCACAGTGGTGAGGATGCTGAACTGAAGGAGAGAAGCAGTCCTAGGTTGATGCTTATCTCTTTATCAAGGGGAGAGGGTAACCCTGCCCCAGGTGTGTGCTTGGGCAGGCCTGTGCTCCTGGAGAAAGAACCTCCCTCAGTGTCTTCATGCACCATTCTTGCCAAAGAACACATCTTTTTCACACCATGTTTCTGCTGAAGAACATTCTCTAGCTTATCTGAAATGGGGGCCAGAGGAAGAGCTTCCTATTATCCTTGTCAGCTAGGATTCAGCTAATAATGAGCTCTTTTGGACCAATTTCTTTCTGCCACACTGGAGAAGTAAACCAGAATAAGAGCCACCTAGCAAGTGAGTATTCCAGAGGAGCATGTAAGGTGCTGGCACCTACTATGCATTGATCATACATGCAGTGACCAAGGAGAAAAGAAAGAGCATCCCTGGGAGGGGAACAACTAGAAGGATCGGGATCCACAGAAAGGTGAGCTGGGAACTCAGAGAGACCGCATGGCTCACCTGCAGGGACATTCACCTTTCAGAGACGAGGAGAACAGCTCATTCCAGAGACTTAGCAGAAGCTCATATGGGACTTAATCCCCACACTGAGTTCTGAAGCAATCATTCTGATCTTTTCTATTTTTCATTCATTCATTCATTCATTCATTCATTCATTCATTCATTCTTGAGGTACTGGAGATTGAACCCAGGAGCATTCTGCCTCCAAACTACACCTAGCTCTTTTTATTATTTTAGTTGTTTGTTTGTTTGTTAACAACATCTCACTAAGTTGCTAAGAGTATCACCAGTTTTCTTTTTACACAGGAATGGTTAGATAACTTTCTTAATATCACAGAACCAGCCAGAGATGAAACCAGGACACAAACCCATCAATACTAGATCATGATTTATCTTGAATATTCATTCCTCAGATATTTATTGAGCACTTCTTATGTCATATACTAGTTACTAGGGTCAGAATGGTGGATCAGACAGGCATGCCCTGCTTCATGGATCTTAAAGAGGCATAAACAAAATAAATAGGCAATGAAATACTAAACACTTCTATAACTAAGTATCTCAGCTCTTGATGAGTACTTTAGAGTATAATGTTGGCAAAATGATAGGGAGTGTATGGAGGGGGAGAATAACTTTTGATAAAGTAGTCAGGAAAGTCTTCTCTGAAGAAGTAATGTTTAAGCCAAGACTTCAAAGAAGTCTTTCATGCAAAGCACCAGGAGGAAAAGGGATTTTTTTTTTTATATCCTTGTAAGAAGAGCAATGAAAGGTAAACATTTCCATGGTCATTTTTAATTTACAAAGTATTTTTATGCATTTTTCCACTTCATTCCACTGGGACAAGCCTTTGGAAATCATCCCCCATTGGGGTCCTCCCCACAGATGCCTGTAGTTACTTGTTCACCTCCCCCATCTCTATTTTGTGAGCAGGTTGGTTAATAATTGCAGGTCATCAGTATGGCTAGCATAAAGGTCAACCAGCTGGAAGAGAAAGAAAATCCTCCAATGAGTTAAAAATTAGGGAAGAGTGATGTCGAAGCCAGGGTGAGGAGAACCAAAGAACTGGAAGGAAAGTGTTCCTCCGCCATCATTCCAAAAGCAACAGGTTGCTCCTTAGGGAAAGCCAAACTTGCCCTGTCTAATGAGCCTTGAGACTTCGAGCAAACAAATAGAGTCCACTCTGGAGGCACACAGAGGGCACCAATGAGGGGATCATTAAACACACTGATTGGTTGTGACCCTCTCCCCACTGTGACCCTGGTGAGCTGTCAGGCGGAGATGCAGTCAGGATGGCTGGGGCATACCACCTCCCAGGGGAGACCTGCCCAGACCTCCCTTCCTATTCTTCTTTCCATTTAATTCCCAACTCTCTCATCCTTCACTCCACACTGAACAGCAGAGCAGTTTCACTAAGGAGACTCAAAGATCACCGGCATATGGAATGTCAGGTGCCAATATAAACAGGGAGCAATTGTTAATCCATCATGGCACCCTCTCTTGGAAACCCAGGCAGCCTCAGAACCCTTCTCAACAGAAATCCACAGGCAGCTATTGTTACACAGTAAGAATATGGACACAAGCTGGGCAGGGTAATGCATGCCTGTAATTCTAGTACTTGAGAGATCGAGACAGGAGGATCATAGGTTGGATATCAGACTCAGCAATTTAGCAAGACCCTCAGCAACTTAGTGAGACCCTGTTTCAAAACAAAAATAAAATCAAATAGGGCTAGGGGTGTAGCTCAAAGGTAGAATGATCCTGGGTTCAATTCACAGTACCAGAGAGAGAGAGAGGGAGAGAGAGAGAGAGAGAGAGAGAGAGAGAGAGAGAGAGAGAGAGAGAGAGAGAGAGAGAGAATAAATAAAGAATTGGGACACAAGAAGAAATCTATGTGGCAGCCATGCGTTCTGAACCATTCTAATATTGCTATCTCTGTTGCTTAATCACCACCTATTTCTCTCTGCGTGGGCTGATGAGCTTGAGATCATCCCTAGGAGTAGTAACTACTATTTGGTGCTTGATGATTTTTGCATACTCTGCTCACTCATCCCCTTGGCTGAAGTAGGAGATAATGTTAGCCCCGCTTTACACAAAGAGAATCAAGGCTCAAAGAGCTTAAATAACTTACCAAGACATGAAGCTGGTAAGTGACTGAGCCAGAACTCAAGCCGAGATTTTGATTAATTCAAAACTTAGGACACTTTAGAGGGCACCAGGTCATGATTAACTTCTTAAAAGGCCAGTATAGAATATTTAAGAGTAAGAATTTAGCCAGGCGTGGTGGTTCACACCTGTAATTTCAGTACTTGGGAGGTTGACACAGGAGGATCACAGGTTGAAGAGCAGCCTCAGCAAGGTAACAAGGTAGCAAGGCTCAGCAATTCTGAGTGAGACTCTGTTTCAAAACAAAAAATAAAAAGGGCTGGGGGTGTAGCTCAGAAGCAGAATGTCCCTGGATTCAATTTCCAGCACCCACAAAAAGTGCAAATTCCATTGGGTTAAGCCAAATACCTACCCACAACTATCCTTCTAGAAGATGCATTTTCATTGAATCCACACACACACACAAAAAAAAGAAAGAAAAAATAAAAAACAGTTTTGAAACAGATATTCTTCACTGTTTGACACATTCGGATAAGGAAATCCATTTTAGAAATCCCCAAGCTAACAACCCCGGGGACTGAGTCCCAGGTCCCCAGGTCTGCTAAGATCAAGTTAGGTCCTAAGACGGAAGAGCGGCTGGGTATACCCTTTCGTTGCTTTATTCAAGCAGCCAGTGGTTTCTGACTGCCCACTAGGTACCAAGTTCTGCACTGAGCAATAGCACTAAAAGAATGAGTAGCATCCCACGTGTCCACGGCACTCACAGAGCAATAGAAGAGTGGGCTTTAAATAAACAAGTGTGTACAAGGTCACTCATTTATGGTCCTCAGTTCTCAGGGCCCTGAAACAATGGGCAGTTGGATGTGTATGGGGTGAGGTCAGAAAATTCTTCACACAGGCCTGCAAAGACAGGTCTAGTTAAGTATCTTCAGGGGACTACTGGGCTGCCAGAGTTTCTACAAGTTAACAAGCTAGTGTAGGCTGCTGAAAAAGAAAAAAAGATGAATCATAAATAGAGACATTCTCAGCTCCCAAGTTGACACTGAAAACAGGTGATACACAGAAAAAAAATCTTAAAAGCAGAAAGTAAAAGAAAGGCATGCTATATAGAAAACAAACATGAGAATGATTGCAATAATCCAGAAAACAATGGAAAAATGCATAAGATTAATTTCTAAATAGCCAATATTGAATTATATACACTGTTCAAACATTATTATTAATAATTTAATAGTATAATTAATTTAAGATATTAAAAGTTAATATTAATTATTCAGTGTTAATTTTTAATATTATTAAGAGTGAGAGATATTCTTGGAAAAATAGAAATGAGAAATAGCAGACCTGCAACATAAGAAATATTAAATAAAGTTCCTCATGCTAAAGAAAATGGTAATAGATGGAAATGTGGGCCTACACAAAGGGTGTAAGAGTACCAGAATTGGTAAATGTAATTTACAAGACACTTTGTTTGCTTCATTAGTTTCTTTAAAATGAAATTAATAACAGTATATTATGGAATTTATAACATTGTGAGAAATAAAATGCATGACAAGAGACCATCCCCTGCTCTAGTCACATCCAGGAAACTGACTGGTCTGCACATATTCTTTGTCGTCTGGACCTTGCTAGGATTATCCAAAATGACTATTGTGGATGACCCCCTTTTCTCAAGCAAGTTTTCAAAGTATGAGACCCCAACAAGAAGTGTTATGGTGGAGTCTCAAAGGGGTGAATGAGGCAGGAGCCGAAGATGGTGACTGCCCTGCACCTACCATGCAGAGCCTGAAATGGGACTGTCCTACTCTCAGCATGTGAAAGTATTATGGGAAATCAAGCCCAGAAAAAGGAACTAAAGCTCAGCTAGAGCTTCTACTTGTTGTTGAACCAATCAAACCCTGCCCATCGCATTGAGGTGATATAATCTGTATGCTAACACCATTCGGGACTCAGACTTTAGACACTAGTCTTCTGAGTACATCAGTAGAATTTAAAAAAAAAAAAAAATTCTCCTTCCCATCCCCACACAAAAAAAACAACAACATGGGAGGAGGGAAGTGGAAGTAGAGTGTAAATGTTATACATATCATATGATAATATTGTTTGAAGAGAGAAGTCATTATAAATCCTAGAGAAATCAATAAGAGAATGAAATGAAGAAGTATAGCTAATAACTTGATAAGGGAGATAAAAGAGAACACCAAAAATATTTAATTAATTTTAGGTATAAAAATGGGGGAAAATGATGGTTTAGATAGCAAATAGGAAGTTGGTAAATGCAAAGCCATTTGGATAATTCTATTAAATATAAATGACATAGACAATCCATTCAATGACAAAAATATTTTACAAAAACCAGGCCCCAAATATGGACTATCTACATAAAAACCACATTAAATATAGAGTAAAAATTTAAAAGGATAAGAAGATATAAAGAGAACACTATGCAAACACTAATCTTAAGATAATTGTGGTGGCCATATTAATATCAGAGAATGGAAAATAGAGACTTTCAAATAATCATATTTAACCAGGGACACAAGAGAACATTTCAGGATGATAGTAAGGCACTATATCTTGGGTTGTTAGTAGACATGTGAACATATATATTTATCAAAAAACATCCAGAGGTATACCTCAAATGGGTGTGTTCAACTGTATATAAATTGCACTTCAATCGGAAAAGGATAATTAAAAAATAAAGTAGAGCCATACATAGAATAGAGAATAGAGTCAAGATAGTATATGTATTGTGTCTTAGATACACATACTTGAAATAGTAACTATAATGTGTCTGGACACGCACACAAATGTGAACTATAGATATACTAACTCTATGTGTATATGTATATACTTGAAAACTTTTTCCCAAAATGATACACAATAGAACAGTTACTTTGCTGTAGAGGAACAGAGGTTGGGAGAAATCTTTTAGTTGCATTTCAGGTCTCACTGAATGATTGAGTTTTTAAAATAAATTCCTTTAAGAAATATCAATAGGGGTTATAAGTATAGCGAAAATTTGAATATTATATATAAAAGAAATACACATAGTTTTAATATTTAAAATGTGTTAATTTTTTTTTTTTTGCAGTACTGGGGTTTGAACTCAGGGGTATTCTACCTTCGAGCTACACCCCCAGCCCTATTTTTTACTCTTTATTTCGAAACCGGGTCTCACTAAGTTGCGGAGGGCCTCACTAGGTAGCTGAGGCTGGCCACAAACCCGGATCCTCCGGTCTCAGCCTCCCGAATGCTGGGATTACTAAAATGTATTAATTTTTTAAATAAACAAAATATTGGAACCTATTTTCAAACTCAATCAGGTTCCAATGTCCAGAGACTATGATGTTACTATAAATTAGTCATTCACACATTCTTTCCAGAAGCAATTCATTGGTAACTTCCCATCCACTCAATAATCCTGTATTGTGGATCATCTGAGGAAGCTATATGGTATGGTACCAGCCCTGGACACTCCAAGAGGCATAGGTTCATGAATTACATTAACTCCAGTTGTGATCCCAGTTGGTGAACAAACCTCCAAAACACACTTATTTCCAAGAAGGTTTGCATGGAGCTGATTTTTTTTCTCTCTTAACCCTGCCTCGGATAAAATAACACGTTGCTTGTAATGTTTAACTTAAAATAATCCAGCCAACCAGTCAGCCAATAAACAATAATGATTCCACATTTTCCCTATGTCTCCAACTAAATATTACTCATCTTGATAAACTCAGAGCTATTTGAGAATCCCATGTCATCTTGTAAGCAGTATCTCCAGAGTTCACAGCCCCATCACTATTTTGTTAATAAGTTGGTTAATAATCACAGGTCATCAGCCAGGCTAGAGTAAAGGTCAGCCACTTCTGAGAGAAAGAAAGTCTTCCAATTAGTCAAGAATCAGTGAAGAGTGATGTTGGAGCCAGGGCGAGAAATATTGAAGAAATAAAAGGGAAATGTTGCCTAGCCACTGTCTAAAAGGCAACCAGTCACTCCTTCGAGAAAGCCAGCTGGTAGACAGTGCCAATCAGTACCATGCCTATACTATGCATCCTGGTGACACAGCCAGGGATCACAGGCCGGAGCCTCATGGTGCAGGAAAGGCCCCCCACAGCTTATCTATGCTCCATCTCTCACCACCATGTCCTTATGCTCCCTTCCATGCTGGCTCCCACTTTCTATACTTCTCACGCCATCTTGTCTTGTCAGAATCTTTCAGATACTGCAGAAGAGAGAGCAAGGGACTTAGAAACTGAGAATAGCAATTTACTAGAATCTATTAAAATTACAATGTGCACGTACATTTTGGTCTGATTTTTGCCAATTATGTAAAAACAAAATTCTTTGTACAAAAATATTTAGTGTGTTCTTATTCATGATGATAAAAATACTGAAAGCAACCTGAATGTTTATTAATTATGGGATTGTGAATATAAAATGCTTTTTATCTTTGTGAAACATTGTGTAGCCACTGAAAAGAATGATTTAGAGCTAAGTCTACAGATCTAGAAGCACATCCCTCTGTGTATTGTTAGTAAGAAAAAAATGACAGTTTTTTATAAATAAAAATAAGTTTTTTTAAATAAACGAGAAAACCCTATTATACAGGTTTGTGTGTGTGTGTGTGTGTGTGTGTGTGTGTGTGTGTGTGTGTGTGTTTCATGTTGATTGAGAAGGAACAAGTGTTGATATATCACATCTGGCACACTTGGCAGCTGGTATCAGTTTACCTTGGGTAGAAGTGGTGGGCATCAAGTAATGATGGGAAGGGTATTAATTTGAGAAATCTTCCCATCATTTTCTTGACTATAGTGAGTATAACTTACTTCTGAAATCTTTAAAGGGTCATTAATAAAAGAGAACAAAAACTTTTGTTAATCTAATCACCAATATAGAATGTCTCCAGGAGTGGTATTTCTAGTTCTAAAATTCAATTCAGACTACATCCCCCACCAGTAGTCCTTCACTGGCTTTCTATCTCCAAATCTTGACAACCAGTCTAACTTCCTTAGCAAGGTGTGCAAACCCTGCATATCTATTCACTATCTACCTCTCTGCCCTCAGCCCCGGCTTCAAACTCCTCCTACCCTGTATGTGTGCCCCCATTGTTCTGAGCATGTCATGCTTCTCTGTCTCCAAGCCGTGCACCTGCAGAGCTGTGAACCTGCAGTGCCTTCCCTTCCATCCTTTGCCTGTTTTATTATTATTTGTCCCTTAAGGATTAGCTCAGGGATTTCTCCTCCAGGAAGACTTCCTGATGGTTCTTCTCTCAAGACTAGGTGTGATGCTGCCTCTGTGGATTCCAATAGCATCCTTTGTCCCATGCTGGTCTGTCTGAATTATCACTGTCTGCTTACTTGATATATCTTCGTCTAGATTATATGTCATTAAGTGGAGGGACCATATCTTAAGACATCATAGATGCTCAATAAATATGTATAGAGTGATTGACTGGCTGAGTAATGTGGATGGATGGATGGAATGATGGATGGATGGATGGATGGATGGATGGATGGGTGGATGGATGGATGGATGGATGGGAGACATAGAGGTGAGATGACTTTCCCTGTTCACAGAGTCAATGACTTCTAAGAAAAAAAGTACTTATGTGAGATTTTAAAAAGTAAAAGCATGAAAAGAGGGGATATTTTGTTTGAGGACTGTTTACTCCTTCCAGTGATACCAGAGCCAGCTCTAGACAGTCCACAAATCTGAAAATCCTTTGGATCAGGATGGAAACCGGGACTGTTGCTCTTAAAAGCAATACAGTACTCATGGAGTGCCTGGAACCAGTGCCCTCTCAGACAGGTGAGCTAGAGTTCACAGGCAGTCCTATGTATTTCCCTCAACAAGTTCAGTCAGGACAAAACAAGATTACCGAGTCCTTCCAGCCTGCATGTGCGTGCACACAGGCACACTCAGGAAACTGGTCAGAGAGATGCAGGAGAAAGCAACAAGGCCTGGGGTGCCAGAGAAGCGGTTGCAGCTCATTTAACACCAAATCACTGGTAATCGATCAGACCTGGCATTTCCTCTCTGCCTTCCCAGGGTGTCTTCATAAAGCTCTCCAAAATTCTATGGCGACCAAGGAAGAATAAGCGCGTAAAAATGTCTGGTTACCAGCCTATCTCAAACCAGCTTTGGAGGTAAGTAGGATGGGATGGTTTTGAGAGTAAAAGGGGTACTCACTGGACAGGGCACCCAGACAATGAAAGCAAACTGTGGTACCCCCCCCTCCAATAAACCAAGGTACAGGTTGACCTTAGAGACGGAGTCTCTAAAATTTCTAGTTTTCCAGCTGCCAGTGTGTATTTTCCAAATTTTAATGAGGCATAGACTGTTTATTTAATATAATTTATAGAAGTAATGATTTCTCATTCACACCTATATTTCTGTTCTCTAGCATGGCACATAGTTATCCACTGAATGAATGAACCACACCAGTATTCCTCACAGTAGCACATGACACCGAGATCCCCTTGGCCTGTACTCTTGTTTAGAGGACGAGAACTTCCACAGAGAACCCCTGATTTATCCTGTCCATGCCACCT
This sequence comes from Graphiurus murinus, assembly GCA_004027655.1. Taxonomy (NCBI): domain Eukaryota; kingdom Metazoa; phylum Chordata; class Mammalia; order Rodentia; family Gliridae; genus Graphiurus; species Graphiurus murinus. The sequence continues at coordinate 96,864 of PVLC010001619.1, read as the reverse complement.
CTCTGCAACCCTCCTTCCTGAGTTGAATCCTCAGCTGGTCTCCTTTACTCTTCCACAAAACCCTTCGGCTCTTATGTTCCATTATTCCATCTACCTCCCAACATCCTGATTGAAGAAGTAAGAAAGAGACCTCAGAGCTTATGATTCCAAGAACGAAAATGAGATCCCCAGGTCCCTCAGAATCTCTCTCTCTCTCTCTCTCTCTCTCTCTCTCTCTCTCTCTCTCTCTCTCGGGTTCTTCTTCCTTGGTCTGCTTCTCTCCAGTAAGCTTCCTCAGTTAACCATGTAATATTTCTTAACAATAACAAAAAAAGAAAAATAGAAATTGGGTAACAAAAGAGAACTCAGATAAAGACGTAGAGACTCCAGTGGAGTGAGGAGGGGGGATAGCAATCTGGTGAAGTAGCAGTTTAAATAATGCTATATACATATATGTGTACATATATGAAATCATCAGTACCCATCTCAATGGCGTGTACAGGGGAGGTGCGGGAGTGGGCTGGATCCGGAGGGAGGTGCAGGATGTGCCACGTGGACGTACATTCCTATCCCTCTATACCTCAGCATGATGTATAATTACAATAACTCAGATGGATCAAAGACCTGGAAATTAGACCAGAGACTCTGAAATTCCCAGAGGGCGACACAGAACCAATGCTCCAACATATAGGCGCTGGTGGAAACCTTCTCAATACAACCCCCAAAGCTCACGAAAGTAAAACAAGAATTAATAAATGGGATGACATTGAATTAAAAGGTGTCTGTGCAGCAAAGGAAAGCATCAGGAGTCTAAAGAGAAAGCCTACAGAATGGAAAGAGTCAGAGCTTTGGAATCAGGCTTCGAATCCCAGCCATGCCACTTACAACCAGGGATATGTTGCCATTTTAATCTTCTGCTTGTTCCTCTCAAAAATGAGAATATTTATGTGTAACCCACCGTGTTATAGGGGGGACAGAAGATTATAATGGTGTCTATCTTCTACTGCAAACCTACCATGTACCATGTACTGTTGAGAAGCCTTTGCACAGTTCTCAATGCAGGCCTCTCAGGAAGGTATGACAGGCACCTCACTTGACAGCTGGATAGCATGTCATAGCTCATTGGTGACCTCTAAGATGCTCACCAATGAACCTGCCTCCTGGTGTTCACATCACATTCTTGTATTATCCTCTCCCCTTGCCTATGATGGACTGGTTTATATGCTATCACTTACAAGATTAGTTTATAAAAATACTACCTCTTCCATCCTGGATGCCCTCTGGCTCCCTCTGAGCTGCCCCCACAGAGTCTCACATGGCATGCACTAAGAAAGATCTCTGGCCAATGGCCAACGAGGAGCGGGATGCTCCCTGCAGCAGCCCATGAGGACATAGATCCCACCAGCACCCTCAGGAAAGGACTTGCAAGTAGGTCCTCCCCCAGGGGAGCCAACAGAGGAGACCAAGGCCTAGCTGACGGCTGAAAAAGATGCCCCAGCTTAGGCATGCTCAAATTCCTGACCCACAGAAATTGCAAGAGAAGTAAGGTTTGTTTCTAAGCCACTAAATTCAGGTGTCGTTTGTCATGTAGTAACTGATAACTAAGACAAGCGATGTAAGATGATTTTCCCAAAGTTATTCAGATCATAAATGGGGACGTGGGGTCCTATAAATCAACTAGCAGATGCGAAGTAGCAACCAGTAAAACTGAAGGTTTTCAGTAAAGTATGATGATTATGATGATGATGAAGACAATGATGTCGATAATGAGGCTGAGGATGAGGATGGTGATTAGAAATGTTAATGTATCTAAACAAAAGGCCAGATATGCTGCATGAGAAATCTGGCCAAAATGGATTTCTAGATGAATTCTCAAAGATGCATTCTTTTTAGCAAAGATACCAAAAACAAAAATAAAGAACAAAAAACAAAACAAAACAGAAAACCCTTCTCTCTCCAGCTTCCTCAGGATGCAATAGATTCAGCTCAAAGGAACATCATGCCTACTCCTCCCAGACTGGGTAGGACTAACAGACTCCATGTCCCACTAGAAAAGGCTCTAGTATTGGGTGGATGAAAATATGCACAGTAGAGAGAATCCAAACTCCAATCAGTGACTTTAAAAAAAAAAAGCTTGTATTTGTACATTTGACGTGCAACCTAATTAGACCAGATCATCTTTAATTAAGTGTGTCAGCCCCAGTGGAAGCCGCAGAGTTCAATGCTAATAAAGCTGATAAAGGTTTTTGTTTCCCAGACTTCTTTTATTTAATGCCTCAACCATGTTAAGCCAATCTGTAACATATGGGCAGTTCTCCCACTATGGATTTATCATTTGGTGTGTTTCTTTCTGTGAATTAATGCAATCAAACTCCTGCCAGTGTTAATTATTTTTTTTCACCAAGAAGCAAATCCCAGAATTTAGCAATAACCAGCTGTGATTTATTGCCAGTGGTGCAGCACAGAGATGGACCTGCATGGTCTGCCACTGCCCGGGCAGACGGGAGAGGCCGCAGTGTACCAGGGCTGACCTCAGCATTTTGGGGCTCCCGATGCAGGCAACATTCTTGGCACCCACCAGTCTCACCACCCCACCAGGAGCACCACTCTCGAGGCTTGCAGTAAGTTTCCCTTCTAGAAGTTTTGCTGGTCACTAGGAGACGGTGCACCTGGGAAGTGTGTTAGAGGGCACACACTGCCCACTGCACCTGCTGTCTTCCTGGACCCCCAACTTATGGAAGGAAACTTTCTGAAGCAAAAGTCTTAACCTCCGGACGTGTCCAGTGCTCTTCCTGGTGACCGGAGCGATTTCCCCCACGCCGGCCTTTAACTGGCAATCACTCCTCCAGGCCTCGGCTTAAATGTCACTTCTCTCTGTTGCACCCCATATAACAAAGTTCGCAGTCACACTGAAATTCTTTCTCAGTTCCCTATTCTATTCAAAGCACATGACCACAATTACCCACTTTGTGTACATAGCTGTTTACTTTGTTCTCATCCCCCTCCTCAACTCCATACACTCTAAGCTCCCTGAGCCGGGGTCATGCGGCCTTATGCAGAGTCCTGTCCCCAGCTCCCGGCACCTTTTAGGAGATGGGGTAAGCGCTCAGTCCATAGTCTTGTCATGAACAGATAATGATATCTCAAAGGGATGACTGGGTGTCTTTTCTACCCACATCCTGGTCTGCTTCAGTGGTACTAAACGTTCCGAATAATTACAAGCATTATTTTAGTGATTGCTTGGGAGAGTCTTTGGAAGCCAATAATAGAACAGAAGAAAAGTCAAGGCCAGGTGTGGTGGTGCATCTCAGTAACCTAGTGAGAGTCTGTTTCAAAAAGAAAAATAAAAGGGGGGGCTGAGGATGGAGCTCAGAAGTAGAATTCCCCTGGGTTCAATTCCCAGTGGAGGAGGAGAAGGAAAGAAGAGGAGGAAAGCAGGAGGAGGAAAAGGAGAAGGAAGAAGAGGAGGAGGAGGAAGAGGAAGAGGAAGAAGGGGGAAGAGGAAAAAGAAGAAGAAGAGAAGGAGGAGGAAGAATGGGAAAAGAAAGTTCAACAATAAGACAAAATATGTAGCTAAATGGTGTAGTGGATCAGAATTTAGAATAAGTGAACTGGGATTTGAATTCTGCTGTGTGACCTCAAGCAAGTTACTCGCTCTCTCTGAATTTTTGTTTCCTGATCCATGAGAAATGAATACAAACGCCACTGAGGAAGTGTGAAAGTATACTTGGTAAGCATCATTGTTCAACAGATGGTCTTTGAATCTGAACTGGAGGAAAATCAATCTCAAGAGAAGAAAGAGTGTTGTCCTTGAAGAAATCTATGTTTACCAATAAGTTGGTATATAGCACCCAGTCGAACTGTTAAATTTATGGCATAGGATCAGGTACTATATGCAATGTGGAGGGCCTGAGGACCAATTCCCAATGGTATATCTTTTTTTTTTTTTTTTCAGAACTGTGGATTGAACCCAGGGGCGTTCTACCTCTGAGCTATACCCCCAGTCCTATTGTGTATTCTTTATTTTGAAACAGGGTCTCACTAAGTTGTGGAGGGCCTCACTAAGTAACTGAGGCTGGCCAAGTACCCGGATCCACTTGTCTCAGCCTCCCAAGTACTGGGATTACAAGCGAGCACCACCATGCCCAGCTCCAATGGTATATCTTAGTGAAGTTAAATCTCTTCATGTGACATTGCATAAAGAATATTTCTATCTCTTGAATATCTACTTTTATTTTTTAACATACTTTTATGGGCACATTATAGTCTCCTATCATAATGAAGTTCAGAGTCATAGGGATATACATGTACCCAGAAAGGGAAAAATACTAGACTTTGTTTTAATTTATCTTCATTCTAATTTTTCTCTCCATCCAGCCTTGCTC